>JAAXYW010003709.1:0-10898 GCA_036851895.1 Orthonychiurus folsomi | reverse complement strand
ATTGATGAGTCATATCATTTCTTTAACTGGAATCATATGTAAACTACAACGTCTTTTGTAAAATAAACTTTTATTTTATATAACATAAATTTATCACAAGTTGGCACAATTGTGGGCGTTATTGGTTCGTCGACGAGGTATAAGTAAGGCACTCCACAAAATAAAACCAGTGGGTCGAGTAAGGTTAAGTTACATGGGTTACACAATTTTTGATTCATTCACAATGATGAGGTTGGGGACAGCAAGTCTGGGAAGTCAAAGGAGGTATTCTTAGTAGTAAAGTGTTTATCATGTCCTACACACAAGGAAGGACATAAACATTTTCAATTCATTCCATGGTTTAAACACGGCCTGTGTTTGACTTGTATTAAACCCATCATCTCAGGTTGGCAGGTGTGAGGAAGAAGAAGGCTCAGTCAATACATTGACTTGACGAGTGATACTGTATCAGAAATCCGGCCTGGAATTGTCTAATCTCCTCCCATTCAGTCTCAATGTTTAAATTCGTCCATCCGAGTACTATTGTTGTTCTGTTTTACAAAATAACTTTATCTCCCTTATTCACACTTTCACACACCTTTCTCCATAACATGACCAAAGGCAAATAAATACATAACATGGGTTCTACCCAGTATTATTCCGTTTTACATATCCTATTTCCAGCTACTACTATGTGTAGTTTTATTGAAATAGCATGAATGGCAGTTTCACGTTATTTGTGGAGTTTCTATTTGCAACTAATAATCTTAATTCTTTGGAATTGTATAATATCATGGTTGATTTGAATGAAACTTGCTTGAAAACGATGGACGTCAACCACGCGGAGGATGAAATACAATGCAGTAGGCTGTTAATATTCCTCAGAGGATTTCTCTAAGAAACTATTTGCAGTTGAAACTAAGAAGCTAATTTTGGTGGGAGCAATTGAATGCAGGCATTAAGCTAGACATAGTTGCTTTCCAAGGCCCTTATTTGAAGCAGTTGAACTTCACATTTGCCGAGTTTTAATGTTACAATTTTAATATTACCAACTTAATTTCGGCTTGAAGTGACGGAGTGAGTGAATTACACTAGAGAAGTCTTGTTCAACCTGAAATTCTAGCCAAATTTATTTAAAAGAATTCAACTGTTGGAGCGGCGTCGCCTTGTAATGCTTTGTCTGCATTACAATCCATTTCAACAGTGGAATTGCTCCCGGCTGACAATAAAACGCACGATAAATGAGCTTAGTGTAAGGTAATACAATTCTCGATGTTGTACGCATTTCTCAGAATAATTAGATGTACGAATAATCAACAGNATGAGCTTAGTGTAAGGTAATACAATTCTCGATGTTGTACGCATTTCTCAGAATAATTAGATGTACGAATAATCAACAGATAAAATAACTTCTCAAGGTTTAGTCGTGTACACACAACCACATGCACACTAATAAACAGCATTTAAATGTTGAAGAAGGTCGTTAATTTAAGTGGAATCCTTCAGATTTGCAATTACTATTAACGAAAACAGTACTAGGTAGGACTCAACAAGAGTAAATGTCATCACATTCAAATTGAAGCCGAACCATTCATAAACTACAGCCATAAATGGCACTGCGGAAATGACTTTCCTGAATATTAATTGTGCATGTTTTACCTGGTCCGCTCCACACTACTACGTCGCGTCGTCAGCTTGATCTACAAATAACATTCAGTTTCAATTCAAACGACGTGAATCACTTTGCTAAATTCTTGGGAAACCCGAAAACGTGTGCGTGTCATTTATCTGCTCCCAAAATCCGCATCCGCAAATTTGCCACGGTCATGCAGTATAATTAATCACTCGGGATTTATTACTCATTGTGGGGGGTGAAGATCCTATGAGTTGTGCCAAGTGAATTGCAAAAAACCGAGCAGAGCAAGCCCATCCTAATTTTAGTGGAGACAAATATATGTCTCATCCTATTATTAGACAATTTCGTACATACTACGATTCACACGTCATGTCACGTGAGTCATTTCCTCTTTCACTTTGCTAAATTCTTGGGAAACCCGAAAACGAGTGCGTGTCATTCATCTGCTCCCAAAATCCGCATCCGCAAATTTGCCACGGTCATGCAGTATAATTAATCACTCGGGATTTATTACTCATTGTGGGGGGTAAAGATCCTATGAGTTGTGCCAAGTGAATTGCAAAAAACCGAGCAAGCCTATCCTAATTTTAGTGGAGACAAATATATGTCTCATCCTATTATTAGACAATTTCGTACATACTACGATTCACACGTCATGTCACGTGAGTCATTTCCTCTATTCATTGGAATGTGACCTTTGTTACAAAAAAGGAATGGGACTTCCCCATTTAAAAATACAAGCATCATCTTCTTTGATTTGCAAAGTCATAAAAGTATTCAAGTGCGAAGAGATCCATCTCATCCCGCACATGCATGGGAAAACCTTAATCTTAAGTGCCAAAGGACTGGATTCACACATTCGGTACAAGTAAAACCCAGGGTGCTATGTAAATCTTTCCACTGAACCAGTACAAACTCCAATCACTGGACTCTGGATTATAATTACCCTCAAATCCTTCCCAGCTAATAAACAGATTCACACTACACACACACACAGCAGAAAGATGTTTGTCCACATGGTTGCAATGTATAGCAATGCAAATGAGCTTATGACGTCACCGTCGTCGCCAACAACCGTTCCTTCCTACGAAATGTTGTGAAATAAAGTGCCTAATTCCATTCCTCAATTAACTTACGCAGAATGATTTCGAAATGTTGACAATATCCCACTCACCCACACACATACACGTAATTGCCGAGGTCAACATTAACCTGATTGGATTCAGTTCATTGTACGTACGTACGTGGCACAGCAGCAAGCACATGGATGGCCGACATCGGTTAATTAGAAATTAAAATGAAAGCCGAATTACTCAAAATGTCAATAGTTTCTTGGAAATCGGACGGCAGAACGTGTCGTGAATTGAGCCTTCGATCCCAAATGAGGTCAAGCATAATATATGCAAAATAGGGTTGGTGGGTTGGAACGATTAAGTTTATGAAAGGAAAGGGAAATCGGGTCTGGAAGTACAAATGGATATTTTTACATGTATTACAAGAGCCATAAACGTCATTTCCCATGTCGAAGATGGCTTACCGCATGCTCAGTGTAATTAAATAGCTTAATTAGGCAATGTAATAGTGTACCGGCCTGACGTGTGCTACGGATTATTACCATGGCGTGGCATGAGGTCCTCAAATTTGTAGTAGATGGGATACAGCACATTCTGCATTTGGTTTCCAAGAATCTCATGCAGAGCATCATAGCTGGGGCATGCCATTCTTGGTTTTTTTTCAAAAGTCCACAGCACATCCGCCGCTACACCTTGTCATGCCTACCCTACTAGGCTAGGTTGGCATGCAAAGTGGAGGGGAAGGCTAATTCAAAATTTGCAAATGTATATAAAATGTGCATGAATTCTTGGACGGGAGTTCAGTCCGTGGCGGCTTTGCAAAGACCCAGCAAATTAGGTTTTAGTATTTTTCCAAGGGATACAGTACATTTTACGATTGCAAGGATTTCCTAATTTTATATTCAATCGTAGGCTATACATATTCATTCAAGAAATCGCTCCCCTCTCTTCTTCTTTTCCGTCCTGAGTTTAAGGTTTTGAAGAACACGTGTAAAATTCAAACCGTGGAGGAAGGATTGACAGGGATTGAGTTTGACCAGAGCTCCTTTCGTACAACTATAACTGAATTACTCAGGGGTCATTTATCACTTTGGACTTTTTACTTGGCGGGCGGTTGTTGACAAAGTGTCTAAATCATTACATAACTCATATCCATTACTCTACATATTAAATATTAAATTCCGGAGATTAAGAAAAGTTTACTCAACGCAAGTGCTCTTTGCTCTGACTGAGCTAGACAGTGTGGCGGCACCCAAGCCAATTCCAGTGCACAACACGTACGTACGTAATCTGCCCTCCTCCTTTCGTCTCCACCTTTTGCTTTTCCGTAAATCTATATAAATGGAAATCATTCCGACCCTCCAACCCCACAGTCACGGATTTATCTTTTTACTGAAACTGAACATAATCCCTACAGATTAGTCAAACGGGATCTGAACTACAGTTAATTATTTGCCAATTACAATTGTTACTTTATTATCATTGCTCAATCCCAATTTACTCCTACTTACAATAATGTAAGCTTTTGTTCATTTTTTTATTTTGAACAAGCAATTTATCTTGGAACTACGTAAACCATTTTTCCTAGCAATCTAGTCAGTATTATCACACATATTAGTCTACAAAATTTAATTTTGAAACGACGTCTCCTTGTGTCATTTGAAGTAGCCGTTTATTTACCCAATTCTTAAAAAATAGTTTGGGTTGAGAATTTTTTTTTGAAAACCTCCAAATGTTAAAGTGTGAATAAGCTCCTGCTCAAAAAAGTGTAACATACTCATTTTGTATTATGTATTATTAACAGAACCGCTTGATCCTTGAAAATGGTCTCAACAAGTACCCCATCATCCAGTTCCTCCAATCGGCGTCTGATGAGTGGGATGTCTGCCATTTTGACGACGTGTCTCGTCCTCATCATTTGTTTGAATTCAGTCCATGGATTCGTGGCTGGAAGTCGTCCATTGAGCAAGCGATCATTTTTTGACATTCAATGCAAAGGTGTTTATGACAAAGGGATATTTGCACGCCTGGATCGAGTTTGTGATGACTGTTACAACTTGTACCGTGAACCACAACTCCACTCACTCTGCAGGTAAAATTAATTAACTTTTACAACTTGATTTCGTGGCCACTATGTCACTATCACACTTCCGCACACCAAACTCCGTCATTGGCTATTGACCATGAATGGAGGTCCCCGATAATGAATGAGTAGGCGTTTTAGCGGGGGATACATGGAATAAATACTTGGAAAACTTTTTGAGTGGAGTGAAATTTAGCACTCCAAAAAACAATGCTGTGCAATTAGCACTATTGTCACTGTCGCGTAAGCCCATGGCCATGCCATAGCCTGAGCGGAGCGGCATTATAGCAAAAACTAAACATAATGTCTGGATTTGACTTTGGGTAGTTTTAGAATCCGTCCTTTCCTAGTATTTACATGTTTATATCCCATTCAACTCATGGTTCAATCATTACAAACCACCTGACAGTCAGATTTTTGGTAATTGTTTGACTCGTAACTTATAATGGAGTGGTGGGTGCAGCTGTGCTCTTCAGCTAAACACGTGTTGAAGGACTTTGATCACGACTTTGGGCGACGGAAATGTTCCATCAAGTTAATTGATTTATTAGGGTGCAGAGGAGTTACGAGTATTCACAAGCATAAAATTATTGCCTTAAGCAAAATGCATCAGTTTTAAAAATAAAAATATTTTAAGCAGACGACAACACGCGCAGGGAGAAATTTTGCGAATATAACTTCTGCAGATAGACTTCCGGTAGGTTGTATATGCTGTGGCTGTGGCCTATAGCGTGTTGGAAAATGAGCCGAGGTTTGAGGTAAACCAACAATAGCATAATTATTGTCCTAAAAGAATAGGATTTTCCCAAAGAGAATAAGATGAGATAATTGGATGCACATACAAAGTTACAGGTCCGAGCAGTTTAGTTTGTCGAGTTTAACTTTGTAGTATTGCAAATCCAATGCATCGTGGATTGAACTACTTAATCTCTGTAATTTAGGATCAGTTTCAGCGGAAGAACTTGGAATTCCGTGCTGCACGAACGCAAGGGATGAAACTTGGAATCCCAGATATTATCTAAAGTTAACCAACCTTTGCACTCAAATAATTTATGTCAGAAATGAAAGGGAGGTTAGGTACATAGACGAGGGGACATGGGATGAGGTGGATGAGTCACTAATAATTCCCAAAGGTGTTTTCTTTGTACTGCGCAGTATTAAAATCTCCCGAATTCCAGACCTTCCTCCAGAGAAACGCGATTAACCCAATTTACTAATTAAAACGATTTCATTAACTACTTCCGGCAACATTTCTACCAATTAGCACGCAACTTTTCGAACATAAAGTTGAAGTGCGCGTCTCTAATTATTAATTTGATTTTCAGTGAAAATTGTTTTTCAACAAAAACATTCGCCGGCTGTTTGGATGCTCTAAGGATGGCGGACGAGTATCCTACATTTCGTGAATTGATAGCCACGTTGCATGCGGATACGAGTAACTCATTGTCCGAATGAGTTCTCTCGCCCCCATTTCCCTATAGCAAAACCCAAGCCAGCCAATAGCCAGATCAACTGAACCCAACGACTCAATTAAAATATCAACTTCAAAAAGTTTCTATTCTTCTTGAGAACGCTTAAAAACTTTCTAGTAGGGATCTTCAGTGTTAGTTCGAATCGTAAAGGAAAGTATACCCAGAAACAAGACAACGACGTCGTCACCAAATGCGTTTTACGTTCGTGTTCCCAGCTTATCAAATGCCGAAATTGAAGGATGAGATTATATGCGATTTATCTTCGAAATTCCCACACCCCCGGTTCTAGTAGTTTCCATTCAGTTTTCCCAGGCCATCGTCGATTAGGTAAATTGAATTCTACGTTGATGAAATAATTCACATCCGCCGCTGTGCCATGCTGGGTTTGGGCATTCCTGGTAATGCAATGCTTCGGGATTGGTTTCTGCTCCTCAATTAAATTTACTATTTAGCTCAACGTGTTATTGGATTTGAACACGCTTTACAATGCACTGGGTATTCAAATTAACCCAATTGCACAAATTACGGTTCGCTAAAATTCTGCTTCTTCCCTTCCCTTCGCACTCCATGATTTAAAATATACATAGTATTGTCCAACCTGACAAATGCAGGCCTAAATACAGCCTGAATAATGCCAGGTCTGTTCTGTTCGGTGCTGGTCAATTTATTGCTTAGCTTAACATTACAACTCACTACAAAATTACTTAATTACTAAAGTAACTCGTATTTACTGCTAATTTAGTGTTTGTCCTTTTTGTCTTTTCTACACTTAATCCTTTGTGGTATTAAGGTTACAGGGTGGCTTAGTGGCTTATTTTTTGAATTTTGAAAGGAAATAGAAAATGACTCCATTGCAAATTTGAATTATAATATTGGCATTTTTTGCAGGTCAAATTGTTTCGGATCACCTTATTTCAAGGGATGTTTGGACGCTCTGTTGTTGAATGAGGATGAAGCTAAATACGAAGAAATGATTGAAATCTTGGGGAAGAAATGAATACAACACAAGACATTTTGAGGACGCGATGCGACGACGCAGAAGCGCTATGAATGTTTTATTTTTATTAATTATTTGAATAGTGCTAACCAGAATCTTATTATGCATTTAAATAGTATGTCCTGGTATGGTCCCCATCGTAAAAGAAATCATGCCTGAATCAGTATTACTTCAAATGTGTGAATGAGTGAATTTTATTTTATTTATTTTGCTACCGTGCATGCTGGGGGAAGAGATTGATTATTGACTTCATGATGATAAAGTAGACTGCTTTAAATAGTTTAATTCGAATGATTATTTTATGTATTTTATTTATTGAGGGATTCAGACTTTAATATGAAATCCTGTTACCAAATTTATTTTGATGGCTAATTTGGCTGTTGTTTATTTTACTTGAGTCATTTCAAAAATTAATAGAAATTGTGAACTGTTTAGCAAATGATAATTTACTCCAGATTTTTAAATTTTGAATTGTGTCATTAGAATGAATGCACAAAATTGGTTAATCCCATGAATTGAATAAATCTGTGTAATGTTGCATTCAAAAATGATCATGTTTTAAGAAAACGATTTGGCATTAGCTTCATGCATTATGCATATTCGAAATTAGAATGCAAGTTTGGATCTACCGTGACTAAATGAAATAATAATTATAAATACACGATTTTTCTGAAACTTTACACGCCGACCAAACAAATTTAAAAAATCATTCCTAAGGTTCGAGCGAATACCAGGTACATTATACCAAATATGTACCAAACATCCGGTATTCGAATGGAAACAGAATTACCCTTCAGAACCGCGTAACGTCACCTTCATTTCACCTAGATTGAATTCCAGAAATGTACCACATCAGAATGCAGAAGGCATCAACAATTAAGCCATCAAAAATTCTATTTCCTCCAGATGTTCTCAGCTGATTTCAATGCCAATTTTTGAAGAAAATATGCATCTGCTGCCCAGTATTAAATATGCTTTAACATTCGCCAAGAGTAATTAGCATACATCACACCAAACCAAATCCATAATCAGCATAAAATATTTCTCAAATGTGTTCAATTGTTCCACCAATGTCACATTGAAAAATCATCAATGTCATTGTCTTTCTCACAGTATATAAACCAAAACTATTCTCAACACTTCATCCAATTCTTTGTAATCATAAAATTTCGAAACAACTACAGCAACAATGGAGCCTAATCACTTTCCTTTAATTTTAGCCATAGCCACTTTTTTCATCAATTCAATTTTACTTGTCAATTCCGAACCGATCAAATACGGAGAAGTTTGCATCCGACATACACACAAGCCGGATTTGCAACCTTTCGCAAATAACAAAAGAAACCTGGAATTGATCACTGGTTGGTCTGGTGGATCCGCCATTGAGGAAGTCGGTCACGACGACGGTGAGGACTTTGACTACTGCGATTTTGACAATGGCGAATGCATTGAGAACAAATGTCAATGTGCAATGCCCAACTTGACGATTTACAATGATCGGTTTTGCCAATGTGGAGCACCCACAAATTCTTTTTGCAATGACCAAGTCCCTTGTTTGTACGGAAACGTATGTGTGGACAACGTGTGTCTTTGTCCAGCACCCTCAGTCCCTCTGGCGGATGGCAGTTGCACTGGAGGAATTCATGCAGTTTGCCAATTTGAATCGCAGTGCAGCCCAGGGCTTCACCTCAGTTGCATTGAAGGGACCTGCTTTTGTAAGGGCTCCAGACATTCCGTTTATGAATGGGACTTGGAATTCGAAGAAGGTACAGATAAAAAGTTAATAATTAAAATACCACGTACGTACGTATTCTATTGTTTACCTTATTTTTAGGTTGTAAAATCCGTGCCAATGAACTGTGTACACCTGGTGGTCAGCCCTGCGTCTCAAATTCAGTTTGCATTGATAACGGACGAAATTTCGTTTGTGCCTGTGCTGAGGGTTATTTGTCAACACCGGATGGAATGTGTGAGAAAGGAATTGACCTCCCGTGCACTTTTGGACTCCATGAATGTAATAATCATCGGGGATTGACGTGCATAAACGAAACTTGTAGATGCACAGACGATGATACTTTTTTTGATAACTTGAAGCAAACATGTGTGACTTTTGTTGGGAATTCATGTGGAAATATTGGGATTCTGTTTGGAGATAAATATGAAGTCGGTTGTGTACAGAATGCGGAATGCGAGGAGGAACTGTCAATCGGTTGGGACTCAAGGAAAGTCTGCACTTGTCAACCAGGGTTTGCCCCTGACAAAACACAAGGAAAAGTCTGTGTTCCAGTTAAGGAAATTTAGTCTGGTTTTATCAAGTGTAATAATTTTTAACCGTATTAGTGTTCCGGCTTTGCACGACAATTTATAGAATAAATATTATAACATCTATTGCATTGTGATATCAAGTCAGGGATGAAGGGTTCCGCCGGGAAATTCGTATTCATTTTCATATTTTATTTTGGTCAAAATCTTCAAGCCAATTCGGATTCGCAATATTCTATTCGAAAAAATACTAAAAGTATGTGGGAAGAAGAGTATAATCCACCACCACCCAGAGTGAGTAATTTCTACAAACCAAGTTTTTTCAAATATATCCTTACAACGGAATCTTCTATTTATTTAAAGGCGAGACTAGCGAATAGTTTGAATTGGGTCGAAGAAGGCGTTGAACGCCACAACTACTATCGCAAATTGCATGATGTTCCAGATCTGAAACTTAACATGACGGTAACCGTAAAATTTAAACAGAAATAAACAAAAATTGCACATGTATAACTTGCAATATGATTTCACATGTACTTTTAGCTTTGTGAGATTAGTCAAGCCTGGGCATATCAAAGGGCGAGAGGAGCCCTGGGCCATAATCCTAATAGAGGTCGAGTTGGGGAAAATATTTTAACGATTTGTGTATCTCCTCCACATTCAGTGAGTAACGGTACTTTTCCGGACGGGAATTACGCAGTGGACGGCTGGTACGATGAAATTGAGTTCTACGACTATTCAAATTGTAATTCCAAAGTTCCGGGCAAACTTATAGGTATGGACAAAGCTTAACTTTATTTTTAATTCGGAAGTAGTAGCAGTAAGGGATTTCTAAAAATTGCAAAAACTATCAAAGGACAGGTCATTTCACGCAAGTGGTATGGAATGAAACTTTGGAGGTTGGATTGGCTTCTACAGAATACTACGATGAGCAGAATTGGAATTGTGTTGTAATTGTGGCAAACTATTATCCGCCCGGAAATGTGGTTGGACTATGCCAAAAGAATGTATTTCCCAAGCGGAACTCGTGAGTTAGCATTACAAATGAATATGATAAACTTGCATCCATCAATGTCACTAAATTACATGATTTAACAAACGCAGGGCTAATGGGTTGAAGATACAACACAAACAACTAACTACAGTTTTTATGTTTGTAATATTTCTGCCGCTGAACTATATTTTATGATAAAAATCCGCATTTCGGGGAAAATCCGGGGCGCACAAGACCCAGGAAATCCAAATGTTGAATACTGCACATTCTTGTTAACTTATTCGGACAAGCGATGATAAAGAAACATACGACGAATTTCAATTAATTATTACTCATACTCAACCCAGGGTACTTGAATATAGGGGTACGGACAATCCCTATCTCCGGCTCAAAACTCTCAAT
>JAAXYW010003708.1:0-10904 GCA_036851895.1 Orthonychiurus folsomi | reverse complement strand
TGGAGATCCTCCTGTATGCGTGTTTTTAGTGTCATTATGGGAAGGGAAATACCTTTTTTTACAGTTTTTATCTGACACTTTTTACACAATTTGTCTCTCTTGTCAACTATTTGGAAGTTCAGCAAATAAAACTATTCCATGCCTGAAGCATCGTGCCGATCTTGTTCACAGTTCACATGCCGCGTAATACATGGAACATTCTTTCATGCTTGTATAGACTTAACACCAATTTCTCGTTTTGTCTTTTCTACTGATTGCATTTTCTCATATCAGACTCACTCAACAGGTCAAAATGTGAAAAGGATTAAACCAAAAGATTATTTCAAGCAGGAATACATCAAAATCTAGACAATAAAGATGTGGTATATGGAACGAAGAAATTATTTCCCAGTCCCAATCCAAATCTTATGTCGCAATTGTAGAGATGGATTGTTTGGCGTATAGTACGCAGAAAAAATTGCTTAATAACCCACAAATTGACGAATTCTTATCTTCACGAAATCATTTTTCATTCATTTGATTGTAGCTGACCGATCTTTATTCTCCTTCATATTCATTTTGCTATTTAACTCCGGTCGAATAAATATCCATGAAAACAGTGCGTGCCATGCCATGTGCGAATTATGCTCTTATAGCTTAAATTACATCAGAAATCAAGGTTCGGACCGATTGCGATTGAATCCTTCTTGATTTAGTCGTAGCAGAAGTGTATACTATGTTCAAAAATTCGAAAATGTGCTTTGAATCGCTGAATAATTTATAAAACTTCATTTCATTGCAAGTTTCGTCATTTCATTTGGATTGTGAAGTGATTCAGAAACGTCAAAATGCCGTAAGGTATAAGGTGACTTGTATGCCTTATGGATGGAGATAGGAACGGGAGTATAGAAAAAGAGGGGGTCTAGCGCATTGGCATGACTCCACAACGTTGGGGATGCCCAACGCATTCTGTACAACATGGGAGTAAATGGGGAAAGCCAAGGAGCCCAAAGCCCCATGTCCCACACCGCAGCCAAACAGCGCAAATTCCAAAACCTACGACACAAATGATTTCATTTTGATCCTCACTCAATTATTTCAACTCAATTCCAACAATCCAAATCCTTCCAAAACAAGGGCCTCCTTTCATCCTATCAAGTGCCCATTTCCCCCTCAAATGCCCCCACCATGAGTGGGATAAGTGGGGAGTTGTATTTTCTCATTGCTAAATTCCTGGCCGGTGGACCATGCGAGAAAGCAGCGGAGGTGAGTCAACATTTCCATTTCAATTGTTGAGAACACGAGGTCATGGGCTTGGGTCAAGGGTGCTACTGGTAAATGGGGAAATAGGGTTCGGATACTAGTGGATTATGGTTTGGGCACAGTGATTGATTTTAAAACGATTTTTAATCCTGACTATTTTCTTTATGTTTCGACGTGTAGGTTTTGATCGGAGAATTGGAGAAACACGAGGTGAGTTGAAAAATACAGACAAGACTTTCCACGTCCAAATCTACTTGTAGACTAAATTTCATCCCAGAGGCTGGTAGGCCTTTTATACATAGTGTAATGTCATGTCATGTGTTTGGTTTGGGCTAGAAGGAAAGGAAAAATTTTCATTGATGAGAAGAGAATGTTGGAATTCTGTCCGACCCGCATCGCGAAATCTAATTTGACATTTGGCAAGGTTTGATGATGGACAATTTTTTTTTCTTTTTCAATTTACAGATTATCCCGAAAAGTGTCAACTGGCTCGGGGAATCCTTTCCTCAGGACTACAAAACATTTGTAAGTGACTTGAAGGGTCCTTTGGCCCCTGTGGGGAGGGTGGGGGTCATTTTGGGTCAAAAAAATGATTTTTGAGGGCTGGGATAAGGAAGTTGGCCTGATTGTGGGGTTTTGGAAATTTTTGAAAATTTCGATGAATTTCCTATGAATCACTCGTTTTTTGGATGAAAATTTTGGGGGCAGCTGGATTTTTGGCTAGATGCGGAAGGGATGGGCGACGGGGGACAGGGTGGGGTGGGTGCGGAGTTTGGTTGCCAACCTAGGAAGGCTTGCAGGTTTTTTACTCCTTCAATCTCCCTATTGCGTACCACATCCAAATACCCTAGTTCAAAGCCACACAAAAGAAGTTCAATCAATCCTCATGCAATCCTGGCTTATCCCACACTGCCGCAATGCATGGCTCGACTTGCCGTTTGGCCTTGCTGAAATGAATACGATTCTCTCGTTCATTCCCACAAAATTTATTGGAATTTGGACTGTACTGGAACGAGAGGCGTACTTATGTGTGGTACATGTTAACTGAATGAAACGGAATTTTACTTTTGGCAGTAGCAGTATAGTATAATGGGCAACCTTAACTAAATAGCTTGCTATTTTGAGATGTGATGAAGAGTAGGGTAGTTTAGTGATAGTAATTGCCAGTCTATTGTTGATGGCGTCTGGTTTTGAAATATTCTAGTTGTGGCATGGCATGAGACATGAGTCATAGGTGGATTTATAAAATTTGGTTTACCAAATTTAGAATTAAATCATAAGTTTCATCGGCTTTCATGAGCCTGATCAATTCTTCACCTGGAACCGAAAGGCCACCCTGCTCACAAGGTAACATTGTGTAGTGACGCTTGAACCTAGAGGTTTCACTATACTATTTAGGTTCTACTCACCAAAACAACATAGCCGAAACCGTTTTTGTCAAATGTACCATAGTACGTGTGAGAGGTCACAAAAGCTAGCTGCGGAGTGGCAGCGGACGAGGAAATCCAAAACCGGGCCGCTTTTATGAGAATTTCTATGTTAAAATCGTTCTCCGCGCGACTTTTCATGACCTCTCACACGTATTATGGTGCATTAGACAAAAACGATTTTCAGATTATAAAAATTTTGATTACAGGAGGGAAGAGGACAGGAACCCAAATAGTATAATGAGACATCTAAGGTTCAAGCGTCACTACACAATGTTACGTCAGCACGTACAGTATCCATACGTGGGTACGCGGCAAGATCCGCTGATTGGCTTGGGTTGTTGGTGTTCAAGTTTAATTCGAAGGGGTGCATATATTTGAGGATAACGTTTTGAGTGTGGTTGATGGTTTGTACTTGAGAGATGTTCTTAAATGTGGGAAATTTTATGCATTAAATACTAATTTTTTAGAGCTCCAAGTTTTCGCATATTCAACCGGATCAACTTCTGAAATTGCTGGAACATCTTTTGGGGTCAATAAATTCTAAGGAGTCGCCAAGTACTTCGGGAGCAAAAAGCTTACTATCATCTCGGACCACATCGCTTCTTTTGAAGTCAGGAGAGTCAGCTCATAGGAATGGCGATCCATTCCCTTCCAAATCAGGGCACAGACTTGCACCGAATCTTGGTAACTTAATTTTCTAATGAAAACAGCGGACCTTTGCTTGCATGTCAATTTAGCTAACTAAACTGAGTGCTTGCTAATATATGATTTTCTTTAGTCTCATCCATTCTTGGGAGAGAGCTATCTGGAAATAAAATCGGCACGGAACTGCTACGACCAGATTTCTACTCTAGATTCAACTTATCTTGTAGAACACTAGGCCACCTTTCTGCCGTTTATTGTGTACTGTTTGACATGACGGGAAAGTTCATCTTTACAGTGAGTGCCAAATGTTGTGCAACATAGTTTTGCAGAAATACTCCAGCCAAACGAGACCGCCTGTTTTAATATTGCAGTGGCGTTGACCTTGCTTTCAAAATTAGCTAAGCGACATGCAAACACTGATTGAGATATATTTTAGGGAGCTGACGATAAACTTGTGAAAGTTTGGGGTTCCACTGATGGCCGTTTATTAGCAACGCTGAGAGGCTCGCATCAAGATAACGCTGAAATAACGGACTTGGCTGTCAACTATGAGAATACACTTCTAGCAGCTAGTAGTTGCGACAAAGTCATTAGAATTTGGTGCCTTCGAACTGGTTCTCCTTTGGTCAGTTTGACTGGCCATGGGGGCACTGTCAGTTCAATTTACTTTTGTCCGCTTCCTTCAACAATGTCCACAGTTCGTTATTTGGGATCAACTTCTACTGACGGGTCATGTGCGTTTTGGGCTTACACAGAGGAGCCGGGGAGACAAGCAGTGTTTCAGTAAGACATTAAAAAAAGTCTAATCTTCTCGCGTTTCATATTGCACAGCCATGCAATGTAAAAACAACGCAATCTTTTTTTTGCAGGGCCAAACCAACCCTTTACCTGGAAAGGATGCGACCGGGTCATGCTCAAATGATATGTGCCTCGTTTTCTGCTGGAGGAGTTTTTATGGCTGCTGGTAGTGCAGACTTTAATGTCCGAGTTTACTATATGCTGGGACAGGAAGGCCCGGAACGTATTCTTGAAGTTGAAGTACATACTGATCGAGTTGACAGTATTTCATGGAGTCATCGAGGAGTCAAATTTATTTCGGGATCCAAGGATGGTACGGCTCTGGTGTGGCGATGGCAAAACCAGCAATGGCGCTATGTTAAAATTCAGTGTTCGAAGCCATGCCCTGGGTACGACATACCAATAAGCAATGTTGTAGTATAGTCATAACTTAAATTTAGAAAGATTCCGTTATTTCGACAGTGATCCAATCGTCGATCCTCGGAGCAAAACAATGGTGACAATGGTTGGTTGGAATGCGGATGACTCTTTGGTTCTAACAGCCCTGCACAGTGGTGTAGTCAGAGTTTGGAATCCCTCCAACGGAAATCTTGTTCGAGTTCTCCGAGACCATCGGAATGAGGCTTACGTTGTTGAAACCCACCCTACAAATCCTCGCATAGTTTGCACAGCAGCACACGACGGTAACATATTCATTTGGGATATTGGAACAAAGGATGACCCAGATCAACAGTCCGGAAATATACTGTTCTCGTATCACAATTCTCTGGATGGGCAAGGCTACGGAGCTATTTTTGATGTGAAATGGTCACCCGATGCTCTTTGTCTGGCAGCGACAGATTCACATGGAAATCTTTTGATATTTAACTGTGGCGATAACTCCAAATTTGACGGACTTCCCAAAGAGCTTTTCTTCCATACTGATTACAGACCTTTAATCATGGATGCTATGACTCATGAAGTACTAGACGAACAGACGCAAGTTGCGCCACATTTAATGCCTCCTCCGTTCCTGGTGGATGTGGATGGTAACCCATATCCACCGAAATTGCAGCGACTAGTGCCTGGAAGAGAAAGTTGTAAGGAAGAACAGCTAATTCCAAATGTCGCAGTGGCGCCCACCGGTTTTCAAGAAGTCATTGAAGGCCTCCCAATATTACCCGGCAGTCTGAATCCTAGGAGTAATATAGACCAAATGATTGAGCAGCTTGCGGCTGCTCAGGGTGTTCCCGGAGAGAATGAAGACAACGGGGGCAGGAGGAACAGCGGCCGCAGAAGTGCAGAAGGAGAGGGAGTTCGCCATTCAACCGGAAATTGGCAAACTACCGGAGTCTATCGATACTTCAAGAGAAATGTCGTTACGCCTTTAAGCTCAGCTTTGCTGGCCAGACAAGAGGAAATACGGCACGGCTTCGCATTAGAAGAAGATCAATACTATCAAGAACATAAAACCAAGAAAGCACCGGGTTCCACCAATAGTCCTGGCCTTCCAATTTCTCCAACTGGGAATTTATCCAATCGTGACATTAAATCCAGGAGGCTTCGTCGTCTGGCTGCAGTAAGTGATGTATTCCTAATACCTGCTCAGTCAATAAGTAGATACCTGATACAGTGGCTTCCATAATATAAATTATTTTTATTGTTATTATTTAAAATAGTATAAATAGTGTTAAAAGTTCAAGTTCTTCGTTTTCGCAGCAAGCAGCAGAGCGTCGCAGGCAGGAGGAGCTGAGTCAGATCGACGAAGAAGAAGGGATCGCGAGACCCAACCCACCACAACAAGAGATCTCCATGCCACAAGAACGAACAATGGCTCCTCGACGCCCGCCGCGAGCCAGGCCGACGGCTTCGACTGGAAATAGAGCTAGGAGGCCACGTCGGGCAAGGTATACTGTTCCAAGGCCTCTTCTAAACGGCCGTGAAAGTGAAGTCGAGGTATGCATTTATCTCCTTGTTTTATTAATAATATATGCCTAGCGCGAAAATGCAATCAATCACAATAATTAACCACAATTTGTTTAACAGCAAGCGATGAGTGCCGGGGATACGGATTCGGAGTTTTCTAGCTCTGATGCGAGATCGGGGAGTTCTAGTTCTAGTTCTGAGTCTGATTGGGGAGGCGCACCCTCTGGAACACCTAAGAAAGGCCCAGGTCCAGGTACTTCTTCAAGCAGCAATAGACGTCGAACTGCTAGGAACCAGTCCAATTCTAATTCTCCACCGGGGCCTTCAAAGAGCGGTGGGTCCGACGAAGATTACGAGGAGCCAAAGCCTGGTCCATCGTCGCAAGTCACAAAAACTATCAAAACCGAATCAGTATCCCCAGTGAATAGGCCAAGAAGAGTTGTAAGTGAGACAGAAATTACAGTGTATCTCAAAAAGCTGACTTTTTAACTTTCTAATTAGAAAAAGAGAGCCATTGTTGAAGATGGGGGTCTGGAGGAGATAGAGGAAAAGTATAGACCATCAGAATGGCTCTCTGAGGTCATGCCCAGGCGAAACCCGTACTTTCCCCAATTGGGAGACGACTTAATTTATTTGAGGTAAGCTGAAGAAATGATCTGTTGTAATCGACTACATGGTCGGTAATATTTCATATAATCTTTTTAGGCAAGGACACGAAATGTATATATCGGAAGTTCAAGCTATTGGTATATATCCTCTATCCAAAAAAGACATGAAAACTTTACCTTATGTAGCTAAACCGGAGTTACCGGTAAGTCGTTTAGCACAGTTTTTACATCAAGTTTTCTTATTTAAGGATTATTGTTTCTTAATTAAATTTATTAGGCAAAAACTAATTCCATTCTAAACACCAATTCTAGGCTGAAGTCCCCGTCCGAGTGGTCTCAATTAAATTTGAGCTGAAGCCTCCGCGTCTTGTTTCGTTGAAGTTGTCAATAACAGACTGGGAGACTGGGGAACTGACTGGTGCAAATATAAATGTTGTCTATCACGATGTACCAGATGTCGTCGACTTTCTTGTGCTTAGGCAAGTATATAACAAGTCGATGCGGCGCAAATGGAATATTAAAGATCGGTAAATAACCAAATATTTGAAATAAGTAGCACTTCGAAATTAATAAAATAGAGTGATATTCGCTTATTTTCAAATCCCTCAACTAATAATTTGGTTTATTTAAATTTAAAGGTTCAGATGTCTTATCGACAAGGAGTGGTGGCTGGGCACAATCAAAGGAAAGGAACCCCACAGCCCTCAGTTCCCCGACTCAAAATTCATGTGCTACCAGATAGATTGGGACAACAGCGGCGAGGAGAAGATGAGTCCTTGGGATATCGAACTAATTACGGATGATTTTGGTTTGTTGCAGCATTTTTTGCGCAATTACATTCAGAAATTACCCATGTAACTGACAACAAACAACTTATTTTTAGAAATACCTAAAGAAGGAACTTTGGGCAACTCGGGCATCCCGGCGTCTGAGGCTGACTTAAGGTCAGGGATGTACGAAGTCAACGAAATGGACTGGCCCCCACATGGACATCAAGATGCGGAGTGTTTAAGACTGAAAACAATCATTGAAAACGTGATGGAACTTGCCATTGCCGAACCTTTCTTGACACCCGTTGATTTAAATAAATACCCATCTTATGCATACGAAGTGGAATATCCTGTGGATCTTTCAACTATTAAAACTAGACTCGAGAATCACTTTTACAGAAGACTCGACTCTGTTAAGTTTGATGTCACGTTTATTGCTTTAAACACAGAGAAGTTTAATCAACCTCGTTCAAATATTGTGAGGCAGGCCAGAATTATTAAGGACATTTGTCTTCAAGTTATGAGGTACTGCATTTTCAACTGACACGATTGAAACAAATTTTTATTTGGAATTTTTATAATCACAGCCAAGCTGGTGCCACAGAAGTAACCCAGGTATATCGAGCTTTGAACAAAAACTTTAAATGGGGTGAGTCTGATGAGGATTCACACGAGAAAGCAGCTCGTAGAAAGTCGAGAATACCAGATATGAATAATTTGACAAATGGTCAAAATGAGCTTAGCCAAGAACCATCATGTTCAAGTACCCGTACCAGTACTAGGCTCAAACAAAGGGTTAGTTGCACAGCAGTCTTTGTTCAACTAGGACCGTTCACTTAACGAAGTCGCTAATGCTGATATACCATTCTAGGGAGTTGGAAGAGTACGGAGGAAGGGAAATCGAGATGGCGATGGTGAATCACGAAAACCATGGCAAGAAAGATGCAAAGACCTGCTAAATAAAATATGGAGTAATAAGGATTCTGGTTAGACAAAATCACTAAAACGTTTTGCTACCTATTTAGTTTTATTGCTATTATATTCTACCAAGTAGTAAATTAGTATTAATTAGTATTAATAAATAATATCGAGCCAATTTAATAATTAAATATTGAGCTCATTGATGGATTTGGTATTTCTTTACAGTCCCCTTTCGAGAACCCGTAGATCCAATTGAGTATCCTGATTATCATCATCAAATTGACACACCGATGGATTTACAAAGCGTAAGAGAAGATCTTCTCGGCAACAATTACCAAACGCCTCAAGCATTTGTAAAAGATATGCAACTCATATTCATCAATTCCCGGATTTACAACACGGATAAGCATTCCCAGGTACGTAGTTTAAAAAAAAAAATTTCTCACTTACAAAATAAATTTCTAGGAACACGAAAACACGATTAATGCTAATAAAATTTTGCCGAAATATAGATTCACATCATGACAATTCGAATTCAAGCCTTGTTTGAAAGTTTAGCGAAAAGCATTCTGGATGATAACAAATGTCGCCGTTCCCGAAGTACACATTTTCCCAAAACCAGGAGTACTGACAAGATCAACGGGTCAGGTGCAACACCATCCAGGAATGCGAGCGTCGCCGGCACCAGCCGGTATACAAAGAGTATAACTACGAGTGGGCACAATATTGCTGTCGCCAGCAGAAACGGAAGCGCCGCTTCAACGCCACGAAAAAATCCCCGCCGGTCGGCAGCTGCCAAGAATCCATACGTTGCAAATGACGATTCGAATGACGATTTACACGATTCCTCAAGTGAGCCTGTCGCAGATGAAGAATCCTATAGAGATACCCGCACCAGAAGAAAGCGTCGAACAAGCACTCCAGGGACCAGTGCTGGTCCTTCAAAAAGAAGACGAGAAACGAGCAGTCATCCTGTTTCACCAAGTAGTGGTCCTAGTAGTGCACGCCAAGTAAAGAAACTCAAGCTAGAATCTTCGGATGGAGAAACACCTTCACTGAGAATAGCTTCAACCCCTTCGAAAAAGGGAGGTTTTAGACACGTTAAACCCGAACCAGCTGATTATGCAGAAGAAAGTGAAGAGAATGAAGATATTAAAATGCCAAACTTGAAGAAGGTTGATTCAGATTATGAAGAGAGTTCATTTAGCGAGGAAGATGATCATGATCATGAAAATGGTTCTCGATTCCAGAAACAGCCCGGGCGACAGGGACGTGGAATGAAATTGAGAAATAGGTCCTCGCCGAATAACAGGCGGCGTGATGCGGGGACGGACGAAGAACACTCAGGCCGAGGTAAAAGTAGTTTATTTTGTTTTAGACAAATATAATCAAAGACCAATCAGTATTTTTATATCCTTCACCTAGTTTATACTAACAAGGTAACTGAATCATATCGCCAGATTTTTTTTTAGTTGCGAATTGTAAATATAATGCGACAGAATGTGTATTTTCAAATTGTGGTAAATATTGGCTAAATATGGAAGCGAATTCTCACTAATATTTTTGAATTAAAAGGTCCTAAAACAAGATACCGGGGGAAGGCTGCTAGGAACTATGACGAAACTGGCAACATCTCTGATGCGACGGATCACTCTGAGGCAGCACTGACACTTGCTGACAGAGTGAAGAAGTCACGGCGCGGAAGCGGAGGGGTTACCAACGGGTACAGAGGCAACGCGGATTCTGATTCTGGTGAAGAGGAGTCAGGCGATAATTACAACGTGGATGAATTACCTGGACCATCCTCCAGAGTGTTTACCAGGAGTCGGCAGAATTCAGTTCGAAGAAGTGGAAGAAGGGTCATACAAAGTGATGCAGATGATGAGCACCTGGAGGAGGAGGAGACCGAGGAGAACATCAGAAACAATAATAGACAGAAAAATCTTAGAAACTCCAGGAAGGCCGCTAAGAAACTTAGCAGCGACGATGATGGAGACGGAGAGGATTATGAAGACGAAACGTCCCGACGTAAGGCTGGACGAGGCAAAGTGAAAAATGGTTCCCCAAAATCAAAATACAACACAAGAAGGAAGGGACCAGTTGAGAAAGACGATGAGTTCGAAGAGGAGAGTGAAGACGAAACCGAGGACGAAGAGGATGGACCAGAATATCACGCAGTGCTTACAAAGAGTAGAAGGGCAGCGGTTGGGACAAAGACAAGGAAAGGAAAACAAAAAGGAACGTCTGATGAAGATGAAGAATCGTCTCCCCTTCCTCGAAGAACTAGGAAGTCTCCGAACGTGAGTTTGATTTGAATGACTTATTATTGCAGAGCGCACCTGCTCATTTACAGCGCAGCTAGTGTGATGTAGTAGAAATTATGTCCGCGTTCAAATGTCAATGTACTATGACTTTCTAAGTGTGAGGTAGAACCCAATCTTGAAACAGTTAGTGCTAGCATTCTATGCGTGAATGAATTTTCTGATATACCAAATGATCTACTGTAATTTCCTGCTAACGTCTACGTAAAATCTTTGCTGCGTATTATCTATGAATATTAAGGCCAGTGCCAAAATTATATTTTT
>JAAXYW010003707.1:0-10907 GCA_036851895.1 Orthonychiurus folsomi | reverse complement strand
TTGCTTCATGTCATTGACAATGTACGGCGGTGGGAACGGGTGCGCGTGACAAAACAGTCATAACGGTTAAGTCATTGACTCCGGTGGGAATGCGGCTTTACTGACAATAATATTGTATAACTATATTAACCTCATGAACATGTGAATTAGAGGTGAGCAGCCCGTGATATTTTGGCGCCCGGTGTTGCGTTTGTAGTTTGATAAATTATGGGATTGAAATCAAATTTTATTATCAATAAAAAGTGCCGTTTTCACAAAAGTCCGTCTAGTTAAACAGTTAACAGTAATTAATTAGTAATGACCACTACTCTACATTTTGGTACTATTGTTGTATTCCGGTGTTACAAGCACGTCTACCGATCGCGATCGCATTACCTTTTGCAAAAGTTTACTTAGCCCACTAAAGAAGGGTGGAGTTTCAATCCCAGGAACTAGATTTGCACACAATACGTCTGATTGGGATAATCCCGCTAGCTGTAATGCCTTTAACCACTCCTCCTCATTCTCATTCAAATTTAAAAGAATTAAATATTTTCCATTTTTCCTTAATGATTTCACGAGTGAAGCCACGGCAGAGGCGGCCGTAAAATCCAATCTCGTCCAGTGCATACAATTAATTACGACAATATTTGTCGCAGTCTCATACTCTAATGCACATTTATTAACGTATTTTCGAATCAAATCCACACTTGGAAATTGGAAACCTTCCCTTGGACTCAAGAACACGTAACTGATTCCTGTGCTTTCGTCCCTTTTGAGCTCAGGTGACAAATTGGAGGACATTTGCTTGTGCAGCAAAGAAAGGATGCTGATTCCCACACCAATGGCTATCCCAAACTCCATTCCAAGAAAAATCGATGCGAAGAATGTTATGAGGCAAATCAGGACTTCGATTTCTGCAATTAACCCATGTCATTTGAACAACAATGCAAAAATAGCTGCTAAATTCCTTAAAATCAACTTACTTGATATTTTCCACATGGGTGGGATCTTCCCATAGTCAATCATGTGCAGAACTGCGCAAATTATGACGGATGCCAAACTTGCCTTCGGGATGTAATAAAATGTTGAAGTCAGAAGACCCAAGGACAAAATGACCAAAGTACCTGCCAAAGTATACACGAATTAACTAAATAATATAATACAAAAACTGAAATTAGTCATGATCTGAGCCAAATAAAGCCGCCCATTTTTTGAGATTTTTGCAAAAAA
Organism: Orthonychiurus folsomi; assembly: GCA_036851895.1. Lineage (NCBI taxonomy): Eukaryota > Metazoa > Arthropoda > Collembola > Poduromorpha > Onychiuridae > Orthonychiurus > Orthonychiurus folsomi. The sequence goes on along the minus strand of JAAXYW010003707.1, from coordinate 9,695 downwards.
TATACAACGACTTAGCAAAGTTTTGAACCAAATATACATCAAATTATTACTTACACGTAAATAATCCTCCGAGTGGGGATTTGACCCCACTAGTTTCATTGAGGGCAGACCGTGAAAATGCTCCAGATGTTGGTTGTGCAGAAAAGAAACTCCCAATCACATTCGCAACGCCAAGGGCCAACATCTCTTGATTCCCATCCACCCGCTGCCCACTCCCGTAGGCTTTGGAAATTGCAACATTTTGAAGAACGGCCACAATTGCAATCACAAATGGACCCGACGTCAGTTCCTGAGTCCAAGTATCGACGAATGATAACATCCCACGCTCTTCCTCCATTGTTTCGTTCCCCGTGCCACCCATCAGTCTTTCAGGTAATAAAAATGAGGGCGGTTGAATCGGTGGAAATCCGCCCCGAACTTCACCAGTTAATCTGAATGGAGGATTTTCCCAGGAATAAGCAAGGACGGTAGTTATGAGGACTACGATCACATTCCGAGATACGGACACAACCCAAAGGATTTTGCCAAAGGCACGGGATGACCTCCTATCCCCACGTTTTGCAAATCCTGGCAACTTCTGTATTGGGAAACGATACATTAGTAAGTACATAGTAGTTCTTCAACATATTTACTGCATACTTATGTGTAATTTACGTACCTCAAGTAAAATTAAGACACTGACACAGGTTAGCCCTAGAATAGCATCCCCCAATTGAATGGCGGAGATATTCTCAATTACAAATGTCCAATAGCCCAAGAAGTCCGCTTTTCCCACCGTTTTTGAATTCAGCCCCAAGAAATTTTTGATTTGGGAGGATGCTATGGTGACTGCGGCTCCGCTCGTGAAACCGACTGTGACGGGGTCAGAAATAAGACTTACGATGGCCCCTGAAATTCACTTGAACTTTACTACTTAACCATTAACCTGTATTAAAAAATTACATATTTACTGCAAAATTCGAATTCGGCGTTGAAAATTTGAAATTCTTTGAAAACGTGCAAATTACAAAATGTACTTAGCACCCAAAATGTCTAGACACTGAAAGCGACGACAGTTGGAAAAGAAAGCATTTACATCTCACCCAATCTGAGCACAAATAAGAGGCATTCAATAATCCCACTGTAAAAGGATGTCAAAATAGCACATTCCGCATATCCACTTCCACAGGTCTGATACGTGAGGAGGGAAACAATGGCCGTTGGTCCAAGGGACACTTGAGGACAAGTCCCAAGGAAAATGTACACGACGGGTGCGACGAGAGAGGAATAAAGTCCGTACTAATAATATTAAGAATTCCTTAATAATATAAGTAAACTAAACTAGACACCTCAGAAGAATTAAAATACAGTCTGTGGAATTAAGCGATTTTTCTGGAAGTGCCTTACTTCAGGTGTGAGTCCGGCCAAAACAGCGTATGCCATGACCTGTGGTACTGTCGTTAGCCCGACTGTTAGTCCAGCCATGATGTCACCCAAAATGTACTCTTTCCTGTAACGGGGAAGCCAGGTCAGGATTGAAATTCGGCGACGAATCATTCTCGTCAATTTTGCAGTTTTTTCTGTGTAGGATTGTAGAAAAAAATAATGGTTTTAAGAACTCTGTTTTTTGTGAATTTGTAATGATCTAACGGAAATCCCATGAAATGATTAAATTTTAAAAAATGCAATAATAGAATATCAAAGTAGTTTGTGTGCACGAGTTATCCGGTCGGAATTTTACTTAAATAGTTCGAAATGCAATATAAAAGCCTAGTTACTTGCTGTAGGTCGACAAAATTGGTCTGCTATAGTAGCACTTTAAAACCACCAAATTCTGTAAAAACTTTCTAGAATCCGATTCCTTTACTCACATGCTCTAATCTTAGAGTTAAACTACATTGCTGGATTGTAATGCAATACTTTACCTGCCATTGTCGGTCTTTCCGTCAAACGACGCACCAATCAACCCAAACAAAACGCTTTTAATTCCTTCGCACAATCACAAATCTGAGCCAATAAAAAACCAAATTCAAGTTTTTAGATTGGAGAGACCCCGTCTGCTCCGTGTAAATCTGCCTGTTAAGGTTCTGTCTTCGAGGAATTCTGTATTTGTCAGATCTGAAAAAGGAATAATAAACAATTTGACCGAGTCCTAATCCAAAAGTCAATCTGTGAATCACGTCTCGTCACCGTTGTCCATGTCGCGTGTGTACCTAACGTACGTGATCCATATATAATCCAAGTAGCAACTGTTTTTTTGTCGGATTTTAATACCTGATTAAATTGCGATTGTGAAGATACGCGGCCTTGAGGTAGGCTGGGTCTACGTACGATCACGTTAGGTGGATAATTTGGATGATTTTCCATTCACATTCACACGCCGTGGTGGTCAAAGCCAAAGTCCACGTCAACAAAAGCATTTGCAAAAAAATTGACAAGCGGGCAAATATACAATTTGCCAAAACATTTTTAAAGTAAACTACGTATTCTAAATTCCATTGCAGAATTGTGTCTTACGTGCATGTAATACGCAAGGGATAATTGAAGCGGAAGGCCACATCTACCTGGAATTCAATTGTTGTCAACAAGCTTACTACTTGCTACGTAAATTATTCTGGACTCGATTATGACAATTGTACAGATTAGCACTTTGAAGCTCTAATTAGCTAATTTAGCTTTTGAATAGCATGGGGTACAAATTTAACTGCCGTAGATGCTTTCAACCTATTGTATTTGCCAATGTAGTGTAATAAAATCAGGAAAATTACATCGGCGTTTCATGTTCTTTTTGAAATTCGGACTAAAATCAATTACTATGCATAACATTGTTGGATGATGTAACTCAATTAGAATGACAGTTGTGCACTATAATGTAATCTGTACATAAACTATGTATTTTTCAAACAACAATAAATTGTTGACGTTAAAGCTTAAACGCGTTATACAGCTGTGCATCTTTTGTGTGCAAATTCAACATGTACGACGACGCCGGCATGTGTACAAAATTGCTGCGGTTACCAGCCAAAATCCACAATTTACAATGTCATGCAATGGTAAATGTCTTTTTGCAAATCATATGGAAATACTGAATTGGACATGCTATTGTTAAAGGTTGGGTATGTAATTCTAATATGGGCTGTTTACATTAATTGTTGTTTACTACTTTGGAGGTAAGAACAAGCGCATCTGCTACTTGATTCCAAAGGTTCATGACAGAAGAATTGCAATTAGTCCCCCTTCTATAAAACCTATCAGTGATAATAATATTTGTTTGGATTTGACTAGCGTGCTATACAATGCAGAGCAATAAAGCAACAGAATCCAGAATTGATTATTATGACAATTATGTGTTAACTTGTAAAGGTACGTCGACCTGGCCCTGATAATTAATGATTTGTATTTAGAAAAATTGCCATTTTATTAAAAGCTACAAGCAAAAATTTTACGCTAGTGTTATTTAATTGTTGAACGTATGAGTCACACAATAAAGTTTAGTTGCGGAAGCCGCTTGGCCAGGCCAATGAAATATTGTTTTTTGTCGTTTGAATGCTGTGTTATTTGTTGTTGGCTAATTTTTTAATTGAGGCCACAATACACTACTGACTGACCTCAAAATGATGAATGCATGATTGCCGAAACGAAGGGGTTCAAAACCTAGTCGTATTTGTTCAGCACCCAAATTTTTAAATATTCCGAATGGTTATTTAATTAGTAAAATGTGGCTGCGTTTTGTATTTTTAGTTTTAAGTTCATCCGGTGTGATTCACATAGCAGAATCAGCAGCGGCTCCAACTAAGAAGCCGGCCCAAGCACCTAATGGTTTGCAAATTTTGTGTTTGCATTTATTTGCCGATAACTCAAATTTACATAAAAATCTTTATTCAGAGTTTCGCGACGGTCGCCCACCAAAATGGACAAAAACGAGCAGTAATTAACACAAAAATTTCTATAAAATTATTCAATCATAAAAAAAAATCCTTCATAACTCAGCCAGAACCCATGCCAAAGAACAGGCACCAGCCAAGGGGTCAATTCAAGGTCGAATTGTGGGAGGAACGGATGCGGATATTGGTGAATTGCCCTACCAAGTGGCCATTCTTCTTAAAGACTCGGGTCAGATCTGCGGTGGAACCGTTTACAATGAAAATTACATTGTGACGGCTGCCCACTGTGTATATGAGGATGGGAAGAGGCTCCAAGCGAAAGATTTTACGGTTGTGGCGGGGGAATTGAATTTTGAGGAAACCAGGGGAAGGGGAACAAAGTACTGATGTTTTGGAGATTACGGTTCATCCAGAATACACGGATAATGATGGATTCAATGATTTGGCTATTTTTAAATTGAAGAAACCATTAAAATGGACAGAGACAGTTCGGCCCCTTCGGATTGCGACAAAGGCTGATGAAGGAAATAGGCAGGGTAAATGAATTAAATTGACCAGAATTCAATGCTTTAAGAGTTTTTAAACCAAATGCTTGCTTGGATTTTTGTCCAGAAAAAGCCCTCGTGAGTGGATGGGGTCTACACCGTGCAATTAGAAAATGGAGGACAAATCAACGACGAGTTATTTCCTGACACACTGAAAATGGTTGATGTCAAAATTATTTCCAAACCACAGTGTGAAACATTACATAGGAAAATGGCATACAAATGGGCAAAACATCCCAGTTTCCTTTGTGCTGGAGCCCTTGAAGGCGGAAGGGATTCTTGTCAAGCGGACTCAGGAGGTCCCTTAGCTTGCTTCGAAAAGGTATTATATTTTCTTTCACTTTTTATATGTATAATAATTATGTTANAGGAAAATGGCATACAAATGGGCAAAACATCCCAGTTTCCTTTGTGCTGGAGCCCTAGAAGGCGGAAGGGATTCTTGTCAAGCGGACTCAGGAGGTCCCTTAGCTTGCTTCGAAAAGGTATTATATTTTCTTTCACTTTTTATATGTATAATAATTATGTTATATTAAAATCAAATTGATTTGTCCTAGAAAACTGGAAAGAAATTCCATTGTGGGATCGTTGCAAATGGTATTGGATGTGCGAGGAAGAATACGCCCGGATTTTACACGGATGTCGCCAAATTCAGTGATTGGATAATTAAGCACGCAGGGAGGCAAACCTATGTGTAAATTTCTCATACTACCGTGAATCTTAACTCATGATAATAAATACAAAGTTTGCACGTTGATTAATTTGGTTTTGCAAATCTAGCCACAACTGAAATTTAGGCTTCATTCTCTTGATAATTTTTTGAGAATTATTTTTGCTTTCTACTGAAATAGAGCAATCTCAACCACAAAATGAGGCACTTGTTAAATATGCATATCTTAGCAATACTTACAGGCCGGCTTTTATTGGAATCAAATGTCGTATGTGTAATATTAAAATGTATTGAGCATATAACGTTTGGAGTGATAATTCTTAGATTTCACTGGCTAGCCTCCTTAATCTTTCTTCTTTCTCTCACAGAATCCGGAGCACTCTTTATTTGCACCACCTCCGCAAATCTTGCACTCCTTTGCTCTTGCATCGTTAATACATTTCGTTCCAGCCCCATGTTTTGTACAGCCAGAATCGTTTAGACAGTATGCCCTTTGCTTCACATTTGCTTCCACGCTGCAATGGTGAGGAACGGCGGGGACGCCAGCAGCCGTGTAACAGAATCCAGTGCATTTATTTGTCATCGGTGGTCCTCCACAAGCATTACACAAATGTGCATTATCGTCCTTTTGACAAAACGCTCCGGCTCCATGTTTTTCACAACCATTGTGGTGGATGCAGTACTGCTGTTTTCCAGCGTTGCTTTGTGGATTGATTGGACAATTTGCGGATCCGCCAGACAACATGGAGAGTTCCAACATCAAAAATGCAAGAGCGAGCTTCATTATGAGCTAAATCAAAACAAATCACAAAATCAAATAATTGGTAGACCACAATTACGTAAAATTCTGTCAGCAAAAATTAATTAATTACAAACGCACAGGCACAGTTTGACTTCTAAATGACGAGTGACCCACAATTCCTCCAATTGCTGGCCTTTTATAGATAATAATGCCATTGCCGTCCTATATCCTGAATGAATTTCTAGTACTCCTTAGTGTAGCAATAGACATTCTTCGGCTAAAAACAGAAGCAAACTCCCTAAACGGTAAAATCGTTATGAGTCAAACATTTCAAAACCGAGGTGTCATGGTCGATGCATTCAGACTACAATGTCCGTGATTTTAGTACACCCAAATGGTTGAATGGGTTTAAAGCCGTTAAGCACGCGAATGGAATGTGTTTTTATAGGATAGAAATTCGGCTACAAATGAAACTGCTTGTACAGCACGTGTTAATATAAAAATAATTTCTTTGTATGACAAGTAATGAATGAAGCTATTTGTACAGCACGTGCAAATATAAAAATAATTTCCTCGTATGACGAGTGCAGTTCAAAGTTTCTAAAGTTCTCAAAACTCTCACCCATAGCACATACGAATTTCGCTGCTAACAATCCACTTTACTATGAATTTTATTTGTATTTCGTATGAAATGTATTTCGTATTGTAGCTAGTGGCTAGGAATTAATTGAAGAAGGCCTACGGGAAAAGGCATCAAGACAAATTTCAGGATTTCCAATTTTTCTCAACTGAAACTCTTCGGGAATGGCAGCGACGCGAACGCGACGGCTCAAATTTTGCAATTTTTGATTTATCTGATGTAATATTGTCAGATAAAATCTGCTGGATATTAAGGAATTAAGTCGTACTTATTCTGTTTGATTTAATAATTTTGGTGACTTCACTCTAAGGTTAATTAAACGTCGTATTCATCAATAGATTATACATATACATCCGTATACATCCATACATATGTATATACGTGTAAATCCACTCCAGATTTGTAGCTATTTACGAATAATTGTAATTTTATTTTACCTAGCTCCAACTTCTGCATCGTCTTCCGTCTTCTCATTTATAATTCCTTCCAGCGCAATGCAAAAAATTCTCAAGTTTTGAATCCATGATCTGCAAGACAGTAAGCCACGAACTTGACGTCTAACATGCAGATTCATTGTTGACAATATTAAAATTGTGAAATGGTTCATTTTTGATCCCCTCCTTACCTGAAAGGCAGAAAAATTTTGATGTGTCAAATAGCTAACAACGATTGCTTATAGTGGTGCAGAACTACACCCAAGTAATCCAGATTTCATAGTGAAAGACTCGCTCCTGCTATACTTCACTCTATATGTGATATGTATCCGAATTTTAATTTTTTATAACAGGACTACAGGACTAATTTGCTCTTGCATGGGTTTCCCAACTTGAGCAAAACTAAATTGATATTAACAACTTCGTTTGACTCAGATTATTTAAATTCAATTCAAATTACATTTGAACTTGCATATTTCGGATAGCTAAACGAAGAAACGTTCCCTAACATTTGCTTTATATGAATTGGTTCTTTCTACATTCAAAATACTCATATAATCATAATTTTCGCCTTAGCAGCTCAACAATAGTTCAAAAATTAATTTTAAATTAGGATTACATTTTATTTATCAATTATAACAATTCTGCGACCATTTTCACAGAAGAACTTGACCACCGTGTCTGTTATTGAATAATTAGGATTTAAACTGGCAATATTAATCTAGGTCGTTTTCATTTCCAAAATTCGCCAAATTAAGTAGTTTTAATAAACAGAATCAGAAACCAAAATAATCAGGTTCGTTTAACCACTAATTGAAAGTTGTGTTTCTTCATTCCGTATATAAATTTAATTTATCGCAAAGTTATTACGCTTCCCAACGGAAAGTAAACTCTTTCAATGCAACCCCACGGTCAAAATTTCGCACACAAATTATTTTGTTAAACTGTTCTATTCCGTTTGATGTTAGAAATGTTTCTCGTATTAAGTAATGTTGTGCTAATTTGACTTACTCATTGCAAATTTTATGTTTGTTTTACCTCAAACGAGTCCTTCTATTGTCTTCCGTTGAGTTCTTTCCTATTAGTTCGACGTTTAAGTACGCAATTTGGTTTTTGTGCAAAATTTTCAGGAACATGTAGTAATCCTCTCAAATTCACACTAACCAATTTCGGTTCAAATCATTCCACTCAAGAAATCCAACTTGAATGAATAGATTCGGGGCTTACAATATTTTCTCTAAAACTTGTATATAAGATTCACGCAATATAAACTTAATGAATTCCCCATCTAGTCATGGGTTGTGGGAGATAGAATATTTACCGTGCAATTTAATACATTTTCAAAGGTGTGAATTCGTGCTATAGGAGCACGCCATAGCCAGGGATTAAAAAGGGTGTTGGGATGGAAGCGTGTCCCTAAATGTTTCCCTCGGAGAGAATTGCCTCACCAACCACCCATTTAAACGGGTTTGAGGGGATTTTATAGCAGACCCATGAGGAAAATTTTGGTCTGAATTTTAATCCAAGTACAGATTTTTAAACGACATTATGAACTTAAGCAATAAGAATACATAATTGAGCACAAGTTCTAGGTCTTTGAACTATTTTTCTCGCGTGAATTTTAACCAAACGGCAGTGAGCTGTGGCTGTGGAGTAGTGCATGTAAAGTCTTACGAGAAAATATTATTCAGAGAATTGGATGAGGAGCGAGCGCAGTTCATTTTTATTTTACTCCTCTCTCTCAGTGTACCCTTCCTCGCCTGTTAAACAATTTATAAATTCTCTTAAAAACTCATGTTAATTCAAAGTTTGAGATTCTTCGCACGACTACACTGACATGTTATGTGGTTGTTTTTTCGCCATAACGTCAATTTAATTTTAACAGGGAACTCCTTCCAGAAGATGGGCTTTTCAGTTCTTAAATAATAATTCTTTTATTTTTCATTATAAATTCTCTAAAAATTATTTGTACATTCGGCGTTAAAAATGCTTGAAAATTTTTAAGAGCCATTTAAGCTGGCCGTCATTTATGCTCAACTACAGATACATACAAGGAAGCAGACCTTCTGATATTTATACGGAATAAAATACGATTTATTGTCTGGCATTTGTGCGCACCACTTAAACAACATTTAAAACTGTTTCGCGAAATAGAAGCAATGCAGAACTGTACGAACTCTTCTATAACCCCTTCGTCGTTTGTTAATAAAATCTATTACTGAAATTATAAAGCATTCAGACCAATTAATTCCGCAAACAATACAAATTATAATAGAATATAATGCTAAAAATCCTTAATCTAACCACAAAATCTTATTGAAACAATTCGTGATTGCGACCGAGGTTCTCACTCACTTTTTTCTAATTCGTAATTTTTAACATTATTCGGAAATTAATATATGCATTCATTTGAGCCCTCCGCATCCCATCGGCAAACGGCATGAAAATTCCCCATTTCAAATACAAGGCCTTTGCGTTGTACAGCACGGGCAGCACGGAAGGAAAAACACACTCACAACTTTCCCATGCACCTACGTGTAATTTCTGGCCTTGTATTTATTCACACACCTTATGCCGGGTGGTTTTTCTCAAAATTAATTTCCTATTTTACCTCTGTTCCAGTCGAACTCGTAGAAAAGCGCTAAATAATTGTTACCCTTCAAAACACAATATATGCCTTGAGCCTACCCCTATATTCGTGAAATAAATTTTTCCAGATTTATTGACCTGCCCACTCGGATGCCCCAAAATTTACGCTCAATTCACCGTGTATATGGACTAGCGCTCAAAGCCTCAAGGCC
>JAAXYW010003706.1:0-10910 GCA_036851895.1 Orthonychiurus folsomi | reverse complement strand
TAACATGTGGGTTTTAACCATTGAATTGCATGCAGTCAAAAAAACTTGAACGATTGATTATATCCCCCGAGATTTCAAAAAAAGTCTAATGCTTCGGCGTGGAAACAACTCTTCGCAAATATACATTTTGCCAAAACAGCATCATACATTTTTGATTATAAACAAAATCATCATTTTGGCACCAAGTTCAAAGTTGCACTATGTAAATTGTTCCAATATTGTGGGTTAGACAGCAGCAGAGTTGAATTCCCTGAAAAGGAACTACGGAAAGTGAGTAGGGTCATTTACATGAGCTCAACCCTCAGAATTAATGTGATGAACAATGCGATGGATATCTTGCATATGCATGACATGGTAACTTGGCTTGCCAAATACACTATACGTGTTCCGTGCATGTATGACAGGATGTTGTCATACTGCAAACAGATTATTACACAATTTGACTTTAACCTTTAAAATATCCAAAGCGTTGGCGGATGTGTCAGTTTACCTTAATATGTTTAAACATTTTAAACGCTTGTTGTCAAACTTAATTACATATACCTGTGGAGTTGTGCGAGGTAAAGTACACACATAATGACAAAATGCATACACACCAGCCTACTTCAAACAGTTCAAACATTTTTTTGGCAACAGAAAAATTGATTTGAAGGTTTTACTTAATCAGGCATCCAATAATCACACAATGGACGTATTTTGCCTGGGAGAGAAATTGAGCCAATTGGATGGCAGCCACTGGACGACTTAGTTTAATTGATGTGCAATGGTTAGGGAAATTTTGCCACAATACAGAAAATCTTTAAAAAATCGCGGAAATAACCAGGTGATAAAATCCGGCTTTAGGACAACTTCCGGAGAAGCTTAATAAAGCAATAAACTTTGCACATATATTTCAAACAGAGGTCAAATTTGACGTATGCGAATACATTGTACGTGACTACCCTTTCCAATTTTTGGGTTTAGCGCAATTAAAACGTTGTAGGGTAGCAATCTAGGATTAAGGATGTTAAATCGTATTAGTTACTATACTAGGAGCACCTCACCTTAAATAAGGAGGTTTTGACATGAAGCTTAATGTAAACGTCAAAGTTTAGTCATCTCCATCATAGGACGCGCCACAACGACGGCGACGCGACGACAGGACTTGACTTCCATAATAAATTTGCGTGTGTACGTTTCCGCGAGAGGCGGCGGCGGTAATCTGAATTTCAAATCTTATTTATGCATGGAAAGCAATAGGACCGGATGCCGATCAACCCACGCTTACAGCGCCTCAGAATTTATTACAGATCAGTACAAAGACTTTTGAGAATGGGATTTGACAAAAACGGCAATAACCGCCACTCACAGTTCTACGAATAAGGAATTAACGCGATTCTTGATCTTGAATTTGTACGTCTGCTCTGCAATGCATTGGATCTCCATATGCAATGCAAATGTCCCATGCGGAAAAAAATCTTAGGATTCGCATTCTTATGGCATTTTGGCATGCTTTCTTCATTTCACCTTCTCAATTATTACGTACGTACCTGAAACCGCGAACTCGAGTATTAGTTCATTTGCTCAACCGGAACTTAAGGTTAGTCGAGTGGCAAATTGTTGAGGTGTCAATTGTGGCTTGGATCAGAAGGACTGACTGCGCATGTGCAGAGTCCAGCGCAGCACAGCGCACAGGATTCCCCCGCGCCACTTGCGCTTCACTGGGACTGTAGAAATTCTACACTTCATGGATCAGTGCCCCTGTGGTTCGTTTCGGATAATTTAATCTATTGATTTGTTTTGTTTTCACTTCCAAGTTAAACTGCGCGCGCATGCGCAGACTATACGTAAGTTTACGTACATAATATAAGTTTAGCATTAGTCAAAGTCAGTTTTGAATCAGTTGGATTCCCCTTGCCCTCAAATGACAAGGAAAGTGGTAATGCAAATTACACTAACTGAATACATATAACTGTTACCAAATAGATCAATGTCATCCTATTATTGCCGTGGGAATTACGTGGCCGACTGCGACTGGTGTGTGTGTGGTATGGCAGTGGCACTGAAACAATGAGAAATAGAGTAAAACCATTGAAACCCAAGTGCAATTATTGCAAATGCGGCAAATAGCCAGAGCCCATGCCCATTGTGATTTTTCAAATTGTTTAAACACAAGATTCGACGTGAACTGTGTTAAACTGATAAAGCTTGAAGTTTTTGATTCAATTTCTTCATGTTTGCAAATATTTGTAGTGGTAGTGTAGTGTCACGGTGGACTTTAGTTGAAACAATGCAATTTGGACATTTCTCACTATTGTTTAATCCTTTAATCCACGACCCATCACATTGTTCACGGGAAAGTGTGGTATGTAAGGTATTTTGTATCAGTAAACTGTAAACTTTCAATTTCCCATTTCTTTGTGTGTAATTATAATGATTCATGCAGTTCAATGTAAAGTAAACATTATATTCTTTCTTGAATTTGAATTGATTTTCTAGATCGAGTTGTTTACACAAGTACAAGAATTATGGGCGTTATAAAACAAATACAGTAGAGTTAAAATACCTACACTCATTTTTTTATATGACCAACCTCGTATTATGTGAAATAATCGTTCCAGCGAATTGATTACCATGTATTCTTGATGTACTCTAATTTTTTATGGTATTCATACATACAATTCCCATGCAAATGCAAATAAATGCATGCCACTTTATAGCGACATGACATAATTCACCTGTGATTCTAGCATTTAGGTATTTGTATTTTTATCCATTATATTAAAATTATGTTACTCGTATGCGTATGCACATATTGTAGGAGACTAGAATTTATTAATCGCATTTAAATTCACATTGGAAGTGATTTTGTATGTTGAGCGCAGCGCCGCGTCCGAGAACAGGTTTCTATGGGCGAATCCAAAAATTCCCCCATGCAATTATATGGATCAGAAAACCGGTTGTTCAGAAACCCAGCCTTTTATGGTTGATTAATTTGGCAAATGATAATAAATGTTGATTACACTATTTTCAGCCATGCCGTGCTATGTTATGCGTATGCCACATGGCTTAATTGCAAATTAAGTTGTCCACGTCCCTCCACATTTCGTCGCCCGTCATGGACAATAGCAATAGCAAATCTAGGCATTATGGCGTTTTTTATAAATTTTTTTTTGGTTTTGCAGTTATGAAAACCTCACGTGCACGAGACCTCCTCGACGAAGACGCGCATTTCAGGGAAATTCAAATAATTTTTGGTGGGAATTTTGAATGAACAAAACCCCGCATGCTCAACAATGTTAAAATGGTTGAAGCAGAAGCCACTGGAATCAACTGTGGAAAATATCACAACGGATGATCCATTGGCGATAATCCAAGTGCCACCCACTCCAAATAACATGTATCACATCAGTCCAAATGCTCACAAGAAAAAGTTGACCAAGACGATGATGAGTGGAAGCAGCGGGGAGATTTATGCAGTCAGCAGGTATGCAAATCAACTGAAAAAAAAACAATTCACTACTGCAAGCAAATCCCTTTGCCTTTGGTATTGGGAATTGCATATGTATGCATCGAGGATTGTTTACAATCAATCATCATTAAATACTTGCTCCCTATTCTCAATTAATGGCTGGCTCTTACTCTAATTTATCGCATCGCTGCTGCCGAGTGGCTATTTANTAAATACTTGCTCCCTATTCTCAATTAATGGCTGGCTCTTACTCTAATTTATCGCATCGCTGCTGCCGAGTGGCTATTTAATTACAACAATAACAATGGTGGGGTTGACGAAGGTCGGGAGACAGGTGGAGGGAATTTTAAATACAGAAATGAAGGAAATTTGAGTCGTCATGATTGGTCTACCATTATTACATTTTTTAATTTAAAAAACTTGACAATGTTCAATGTTTGAAATACTTAAATAGAAGCAAATTTAATATTCCATGTAAAACAATTCACATTTTTCAAAAAAAATGCGCATATTTTCAAATTCTCAATTTTCCTGCCCCACTTTATAGAGTAGGATGAGCTAATTTGCCCCGCCCATGCCCTTAACGCTTATGGGGGAAATTGCCCCATATCCTGATGGTGGGTCGCATTAGGCCACTTTCCTCCGACGTGCAAAGGAAAATTTGAAAGAAAAATGTTAAAATTCGGACACACCAACAATATAAAAAGTATTTTCATTAAATTAGCGCAGTTAATACAAAATTTGAATATATAATTTCAGAGTAAATCCCCTATTCAAAGAGGAAGGCAGCGCCACCGTCGTCGTCGGCCCAGGTGGGCTATCCCCCGGCAACCAATCCGGAAGCTCCGGCTACGACAGCAGCACATAGTCCCAGTGAAGATGACTCCCTGAATAGAAAACTCTATGACTACGTCCCAACCAATCAGCTGTTCGCAACGACGGATGACGTCATCATCCATCAGCAGGCGTCTACGAGCAAATCCTCCCCGGATTCCAACGGAACTCCAATATTAAAAATCCTAACTCAAAATTTGAATTACGTCAAAAATATTTCCCTCACAAATCGACCCCTGTCACCCATAGAGGAGTCCATGGGAATTGCTGCGAGGCGCGCGGTTGCGTCAAATTCCGATGCCTCAGGTTTTGCAACAGCCGTTGGCCGAAAATTAATTAATTACATGCCCGCCGCTCCAGCACCACCAAATCCGCCAATGGTCTCAAAAATTGGTGACTCCCTCGGCGCCGCAAAACTAATTTCAAGAAATAAAAATTATGTCCAATCAATTCGAATCGGGCCCGGCCCGCGCCAATCTCATCAGCCAATCGGAAGGAAGCAATCGGTTACTTTTGCGGAGAAAGTGGATTTTGTAGGTTCCAATAGGAAAATTTCGAGGGAGGATGATTCCATTGTGACGGAATCCCTTCTTTTGTTTACGTCGGGGTCAAGTGGGTCAACGGAGTTGGGTCACCATGTCGGAAGGAATAATCGCCCTGGGTCAAGTGAGGATGAGGACGAGGGGGTAGAGGAAAATTATGGCGGGAGTGAGCGCTCCACGTCGGATGATGCGTGCTCTTCAAAAAGTCAAACTCCGCGGGCTAGGAGCATTTCCTCAAATTCGTCAAAGTCAGCTTTTGGCGGGATTGCAGATCATTATGCGGCGGCGAAGGAAATTGCCAAAGAAATTGAGAGCTACTCCAGAGGAAGCGGGAGCGGGAAATCCAGTGGAATGGGTCAGCAATATTTTCGAATTCTAATTTTAAACTAATTATCCTTGATTTGCCACAATGCCTTCAGGTCACAATTTGACCTCACACCTGACCTTTGACCTCAGACATAATACCCCTTGTAAACTGGACAAGTTGCACTGCATGCGATATATCATTCTGTTCAGGTTAGTCGAAAATTTAAACTAAGCTATAGTTTACCGTTTACCTAACCACTGGCCTTTGACCTATGGCCTAGGGCAATAACTCTTTGTAAACCGTAGAAGTTTAGTAGTTCATATGTCGTTCTTCAGGAAAAAAATAGGAAAAAATTTAAACTAACCCATAGTTGACCTTTGACCTAACGCCATCATTTGACCTATGACCTAGGGCAATCACCATCGTTAATTACTGTAGCGACGCCATATTGCTTGTGGCAGGTCACTCTCTTCAGGTTTATCAGTTAGAGAAGAATCTGATATAAGTCATCAGTTGACCTTTGACATGACCCCTGACCACAAACCAGGGAGACAAGCTGTGCGGCTATTTTAGAGTAAAATATTGAGATTAATTCGTTATAAATTTATTAGCTTTTTTAAACACACAAGAAAGCACGTCCTATTATATAGTTTTTGCCAAATTCTCAACCCGGATGTGCCCGAGGAATGACTACTTGAAATTAGCAAATTTGTCTTGCATGATTTCAGTTTTGCATTTTTGCGGATTTCCCAATTCGTCGTCTGAACTTGAGTTTGATTGCTTTGCTTTCTCTGTCAAACTCCCTTACCTTGCCTTGTCACCCATGCGCATGCGTACGTACGTTACGCGCACGCCGACACCTCATTTGCCTAAATTATGGAAATAATGAATATAATTTCCTCGCAATTCACAAAACCTACTCAAAACCCCTCTGCCCCTGCGTGTGCTGTGCGCCGTGGCTGTGAGTATGAATGGCATAGGCGATAGGGTGGCCGAATTCGACCTTGACATTTTAAAACAACTTCACTTACCGTCCGTACGTCACTAAATGTGCATAATTTGAATGAGGATTTGCATATCCAATTGTATCTTCCATTATTATTTGCTGTATTCCACCGCAGGCTGGTGCCTTGCAGTGGAGTGGAGTGGATGAGAACTGTGCCGACGCGGCTCTCACTCACAAATTCTGTAATTGATATGCTAATGAGGACGAGTTTTATGACACAGCAAGGAGGGATAACCTTTTAATTTTAAGAATGAAGTGTGTAAGTATGAATAGGACGAGGATTTGCGAGGGGAAATTAAATGGCTAGCTTGAGGTCAATTTTCAGTACGTGTCACATGGAGGTGGAAATTTTCCGTGCGGTGAGGAATTGTGGGGACACATGAGACATTTTACAAGGATTTGGATGAGATTTATGTGAAAAAATGAGGGAATTATAAAAAAATGTATGATAAAATGGAATAAAAGATGTTTTTTGCAATCATAATATAACGTTTGGGTTGGAATGCTCAAATTTGTATTAAAATTTTGAATGAGAGGACGTTTTATCAGGTTTTGGACGAAATCTATGCAAGCACATGACGAAGGCGAGGAAGAAATCTAACACAATGAAAAACACGACTTTTCTTGTAATTGGATTGATTACCCTTCAAAATACAGATTTCCAAAATAATATAATTTGAGCAAAAGTGCTCATATTTTTATTAAATATTTCATTCGAATGAATCCTGACGCGTTTAACAAGGCTTTTGATCAAATTTACAGAAGAATATGACAAAAACGCAAATTTGATAATAAAAAAGTTTTTATTGGTCCAGTTCCAGTCCAAGTATGCAAGTACGGTTTCTTGATAATATTCAGAAAAAGGCAGGCTTTTTGTCATTAAAATACACTGGAAAATATAAATTGGCAAATAAATAGTAAAGTTTTAACAGCAATGCACGCATTCAGAATTAAGTTCAAATATGTATATTTTTGAGAAAAAAGAAGTTGTGCAGAAAATCCGTTTTAAAAATAATTCAGGACAGGACATAATTTTCTATCAAATTAATTATACATACAAATTTTCAAATTAACTAATATCAAATAATATAATTTTCAGGCATAGTCCGTGACCTCCTGACCAGCCGTGGTCGAAGCACACACTCCGCATCCACATCCTCCTCCTCCTTCAGTTTCAAGAAAGACAAAGACAAGAATAAAGATGGCGGAAGATTCAAATCCGGAACCCTCGTCTCCACCGTCGTCCAAGTTCAGTTGTCCCCTGGTGAGGTGGGGAGATTCCCAAGAAACTCACACCCCCGCGATCGCGATGACAAAGGTGGCCCCCAAGTGTATGTCAAGGCCATGGTGACGAATGGGATGACAAAGACTGGTCATCCAATGGAACGTGATGCGGAGGACGAAGGGCAAGATCAGGTAAGAGTAGTACGACATAATCCAATTTCAATATTGTACAGTACACCGTCGCGTCGCGTCGCTGCGCATGCGTAATAAACTCAAAAGTGGCCGGCCTCTCGGCTATGCTAGGATCCCGTCTTCTTAATGCATTTGTATACCTATTTTGCAAATTTATGTGGTTTTGTGCATCAAATGTGTGTTTAGAACAAAAAATATGAAGGTTTCGGCGATTTTAGAATTTTAAAAGATGCGCAGCAAACAAATAGCGGCAAATTTGAAACGCTGAAATATTTGCATTTGGGCAAAATGCGCCAGCATCTACGGCAGACATTGTGCTAAAATGCTCAGAATATAATTTTATGATTATTTGCTCAAAATAAAATGCATAAAATTGCTAGGGTCAAAAACCCATAGAAATTGCAAATACTTTTCTGCTGGTTGAAGCGAAGCCCATATGTTTTTCGGCGGAATATTTAGTTATAGAAATATCAAACCGCGCCATTAAAATAAGCAAACAAGGCAGCCTTTACGCGCGCGCGAATATTCAAAATATACTACATTAAGACAACAAGAACAAAGCTTCGCTTTATTTTGATAAGAATTTCGCATACATATGTCAGGTTGGATTTAGGTATATCCTAATTTACCATTACATTTACATTGGAGTGAATACAATGCAGAAATCCCAAGTTCACTGCATATGGATGGAATGCTAAATTGTTTTTTACTCACCTGCACTGCACTCAACGTGTGCCCGTCTTTTCACCAATTTGCGAATGATTTTTTCCTACAGGAGCACAGCGCATGCGCAGTCCAACCAACCACCTCCTATCCCACATCTAATCTTTTACAACTCTCGCGTAATAATAAAATTTGTGACAGTCGCTCCTTGACTACTACACTGGCCTGGCCACTCATACTCCCTGGATATTGATACCGGATATTGCAAATTCACATAAACAAATTGTGATCCAGTGCTAAATTCTTGTAATTGTGCGAAATAGTGTAAATTTATTGATTATCCGGTTAATTGGAAAAGTTTTAAAGGATTTTAATAAGACCGAGTTTTAAGTTTAAAATCACGGTTTAAGATAAAACGCAGCTCAGCGGTTTGTGGTTTTTGGTGAATTGTGTCTGCGCATGCGTTGTGTTTAAGCAAGCGCAGGCATGGCGTCTCACGATTATTACTACGAACATGAGTACCATGACTATGAAACATTTTATAGAAGATTAAGCGATCCTTCGGAAATTTCCTCGGATGGGGACATACCGACACCGGAGCGGGTATTTTTTGTGAATTTTAATTGGTTTTGACCATTTTTACAAATTTTTACTGCATAAATCATATTTCAAAATTCTGTTTTTTCAAGTAAACCCGCGCATCTAGATTCCATTATTTATTGCGCAGCACAGCAGCACAACTTTGTTGAATTTGCAATAATTGTGTTTTGCATTTTTTTTTTAAATTTCAGGTTCCAATCTACGAAATTTTACCTGGTGGATCCTCACGTCTCAGCCACGAGGACTCAGATTCCGGAAATTCAACAGATCGGGTATTTAAAATTTTGCATAATCTTACAAATTTTTGAAATTTTTCCAGTTAGAATTTTGAATTTTTTGGCGGAATGTATTATGCACATCTGTGTATACGAGAATATACGAATGTAGTACATGCCATAGAGGAACAAGGTTGCCATTTCGCGCAATTTGAGTTGCAATTTCAAATTTCCCAATTAAATTTCTCTAAATTCAATTTCAATCTCTTTCAATTTCCAAAATGCAAAAATAAGTTAAAACCTCATAATTTTGCGAATTTTATTCCAGAGATTCGGCAAAGAGGATGACAGCAACAGTAGTGAAGGGGAAACCCACTTCGAAGTCCAGACAACAACCCAAGGGCCCGGACCCTCTAAATCTCAACCTTCCTCCAAATCCAGTGGCAGTGGCAGTGAAAATCCTCGCCCTCCCTCCTCCGTTCCAAATAATGACAAAGTGATGATAATTACGGGTGACAGTGACAATATGGTTGTGGACTTGAGTGCAGTGCCGGCGGAATTAAGGGATGCAATTGTGTCCGGAACTGGTCTTATCACATTTCCGGATGGTCTCCGTCAATTAGTGGATCCGGGCTACACTCTCATTACGATCCCGGATGGAGAGGGTGGCCATTGGAGGGATGACTATGGTACAAAAAATAAGGCACAATATTGGGAATCACTACAAAATGGCGGAAGTGCTGCGGGCATGAGTGGGGGAGAGGATGGGAAAGGAGGACGGAGGGATAAGAAATTTATCGGATTACCATATCATCCTAATCATGAGAATCACGTGAGTACATAGAATTTTTTCATGGTTTCAAGAGTTAGTGCGGTTTTCAAATGTTTGAAATTGAAAATTTGGACTTGGCGCGTATTTTGTTTCAATTTTGATGATGGTTTATGGAGGAAGGCGCGGCGCGGGTTTTCAAATTATCTGTAATTTTGAATTTGCAGTTTTTTGGGAATTGGAAATTGGCGCGTATTTTGGTTTAGTTTGGACGAAGATTTTTTTTTATGGTTTTTGACACAGGGCGCTGCGCGTGTGCAGGCATTTAAAATGTTTGAAATTTTCCAAGAATTTGAATTCCCGCTGATTTTGACAGTTGAAAAACGTATTTTCAGCAGTACTTTTTAATTTACCACGCAAAAACAATTTCAGATTGTAACGTAGTATGAATTTACTTGTAAGTTTTAACGTTCGCTTCTATACCCCAGAATAATAATATCCATATTTTCGTGCACTAAATTTGCACACTCAAAAAAGGCCCATCGGGTCCATCGCCCATGAAAACCTCATAAAATTACCATATAAACTGCAGTTACACGCATAGCTGCACAAATCCTTGCTTTAATTCCACTTGAAATCCCTCAAATCAAATTTTGAGTCCCACTAGGTCAACTTTTGTAATAATAAACCGGATATTGTCAAGTTTAAAGAAATTAAAGACTTGGACGTGGATTTGGAGTACATAACTTGTGTTGTATGCCATGCTCCTAATGTTATACTACACCGTTTAACTTTAACGTTAACATTCGCAAAGTGGCTTGGCCTGTCAACGTACATTAGTATACATAGACCAGGTAACGCTGATTTCACAGTCAGTTAAGTGGACAATGCTGAATGGGGGTAATTTACATTTCCTTCGTATAAATTACATCACATTAACGTTTCGCGTATGAAATTGATATTATGACCCCTACACGTCACTTTTCGGACGTTTCCGCCACCGCGACTAGACTGCGACTGCATTTTAACACGGCTGAGTCATTTGCAAATTTTTGGCAAATTTCACAATTATGACTATGACTTCGACGAAATTGACCTTAACCCTTC
>JAAXYW010003705.1:0-10911 GCA_036851895.1 Orthonychiurus folsomi | reverse complement strand
TCAGCTTTGCAGTTTGGACGCAATACACAGACTCGCATAGAGGCCGAGGCCAAGCGACCGAATCGGCGCCGCACGCCATGCAACTCCACACATTGCGTCCACACTGCAAAGCTGAAAAAACAGCACGGCATTTAACCCACAAAAATCTCGATTTTACAGGTCTCCCCATGTAAAATATTTCAACCCAAAATTTCAAAAATTCGGCTAAATTCGAAATTTGAGTAGTAAGAGTGGACACTTTGTGAAACATAGTTTTTACATATGTGTAATAAGTGGACAAAATTTCAGCCAAATCGTGATCGGACAACCTGGGTACATCCCTCGTGAGTGGCAATTGTGTGGATTACTTACAAGCTTGAAGTTAATAGTCCTTTTATTTGCACAGACGTTCTGCATCATCTCTGCCAAATTCTCGAAGAACTACATCTTCCGGTTCAGCTCCACGCGGAGTCTGTTCATCTTCAGTCCGCTCAACCCACTCCGCCAGCTGTGCATCAAGCTGATCACGAACCAACTATTCGACCTATTCATCATAGCCACCATTCTGGTCAACTGCGTTGCCTTGGCCTTCGACAACAACAAGCTCAAGATAGTCAATGGGGTCTACGAAGCAGAGGACTACGACTTGGAGAAGGGCGTGGAGTGAGTCCCTTTGAACTCCCTATTAGGTCTTTTAATATTAGATATTCATTCCAAGTTGCACCAATACAATTCCAGGCTCACGTTCCTCGCCGTCTACACGTTGGAGATGAGCTTGAAAATCGTTGCGAAGGGATTCGTGTTTAACAAGTTTAGTTACTTGCGGAACGGTTGGAATATTCTGGATTTCATAG
The DNA here is from genome assembly GCA_036851895.1 of Orthonychiurus folsomi. NCBI lineage: Eukaryota > Metazoa > Arthropoda > Collembola > Poduromorpha > Onychiuridae > Orthonychiurus > Orthonychiurus folsomi. The sequence goes on along the minus strand of JAAXYW010003705.1, from coordinate 10,078 downwards.
TCGTCGTATGCGGATTCATCACTGAGATTCTAGAGTATTTGAAGGTGGACTACGATTTGGACGTTCTCCGCACCTTCCGAGTGCTGAGGGCTGTTAAAACCATTAGTATTCTACCTGGTGAGTTTGGCATTCTGGAGATAGGAAATGACAGGTAGATGGCGTAGTGGATCATGTATTTGTTTGACCAGGTCTGCGACTCATGATCAACGCACTCCTCAACTCCATCCTCCAGCTCATTGAAGTCATGGCACTCACCTTCTTCTGCTTGTGCATCTTCGCTCTCTTCGCGCTGGAAGTGTACATGGGGAAACTGCACTCCGTGTGTGTCCTGGACTGGGATGCGGAGGAAGACTACGGGGGGTATAATTCTCTTTTGATGATCCGTTTCCCCAACCACATTCAGCACTTGAGCTAACCATGATTGTATGCACTAGGTGGGTGACTAACACGAGCAATTGGCTGGAGAGGGATTTCCCGAAGGCGGAGTTTGTCCCTTGCTCCAATGACACAGGGGGCAGGTAAGCATTCAGGCAGAATTTATTTTTCCAATTTGGTGGGATTTTAAGAATCAAATGATTATTTGTGCGCAGGTCATGTCCTTCACCTTACACTTGCTTGCCGAACTTGTCCGAGAATCCGGACGACGGCTGGACATCTTTCGACACTTTCCTCTCCGCCATGCTGTCCACCTTCCAATTGATCACCCTCGACTTTTGGGAGCGTTTATTCGAATTGGTGAGTTGAGTCCTGGAATTGGAATTCCAATGTAAATCCATTTCTGGGGTCCGCAGGTTATGTCCACGTCTGGCCCCTGGTGCATGCCGTTCTTCATCATGGTCGTTTTCCTCGGATCCTTTTATCTGCTCAATTTGATGTTGGCTGTTGTTGCTATGAGCTACGAAGCAGAGGCCCACAGTTGGCATCAGGTTCAAACTCCATTGACACTTACACAAATACCGTAAATGACCGAATTGAACGCGGGTCCCAATTGAGCGCTAAATATGGAAATGCAACGCGGGTCCCAATTGAACGCACAATTAAAATTAAACTACCTGGGTTTCCCTATGCCCCGTCATATTTACATTGCACGCGCGGTATTCCGATTTGAATTTAATTACTTGAACGCGGGTCCGAATTAAGCGCTGAGTTCTAATTTGACGCGGGTCACGATGGTCCGTTTTTTAATAGAGCACTCGTGTTCAATTCGGTCATTTACGGTAGCAAAGTAGTGTAGGAAAATTTTGTCGCCTTATATTAACCAAACTCGTTTATGTCCTGTAAGAAGCCCGATCTCTTAACATCATAGGATTGAGCGCATGAGTAAACTAAAACGCAATGTACTTGAAAATAATCACCCAAGCAACCAGCGTTAAAAGTTAAATTTGTATTCCATCTGTGTCGAATTTTCTCTATGACACGTATTCTGTATTTCGGCGGGCTGGAGGATTTTGACTTGACTACATTTTGAAAGAAGTCTTTTATTGTGGCATTTTATTTTGAACCACGCATCTTTACTGTATGTTTTTAAATTCCACGGTTGAGGAATTTCCTTAACTATGGAAGGAAACATAGAGCACTTGATTATTAATCCGATCTCAGTGCTATGTGCTTGCCAAACTAATAAGACTGAATCGTGCAGCCGCTTTCCCGCCACCAAAAGTTGACGCTGCACCGAACGGACTCCTCCTTCTCCTTCACCGACGTGTCCCGCCTCCAAACGTCTCTCCTCACGACAGCCTCCCCACGGACTACGGCGGAGCGGGAGCAGTTGGCAAGGACCTTGAGGAATGCATCCATGGGGAAGCGGAAGCCACAGCGGGTGGTGAAGAGGAAATTGCTTTTGAATCGGGAGACGAAGGGGAGCAACAAGAGTATGGTGAGTGGGGTCCTTGGCGAGAGAGTCGTTCGCAAGAAAACAGCCAAGGACAGTGACAAAGCAAGTGGCTCTGCTTCAGGAGGGGTCATGGCTCTCGTGAAGGGCGTGCGCGGAGGTGCTGCTCCATCCTCCACAGTTCCTGCAGGTCACTATCCAAATAGCAAGGCTACAAATACTAATTCCAGTCTGATTAAATTCCTTGTTTCCTGCAGGTGGTGTTCTGGAGACTCCTGCCACTTCTCCCGGGAGTCGACACAGGCACTCCCCACTCCTACCCCTGGAGGAGTACTCCGTGGAGGACAGTCCGCCCGAGGAAATCAGCAAACTGGACATGGGTAAACACCTCCTTGCAGAAATAGTTTATTTTGTATAGGAATAAACTGATTTTACTCCATGTCATTAATCGTTTCTGGGGAAGATTATTTGGATTTTAAGCACTTTTCCGCTCTAGTTAAGCAAAAAGCGCCTTTGTGTTTTAACCGGTGCTTTCTAATAAAACTGGATTAACCAATCAGTCATCAAAAATTGAAAAAGCGGTCAATCTTAATTAGTAATTATGTAACTTAGGGTTCCTAAGTGTGTCTTTCTTAATGTAGCCAGCTGGACGGAACCCCCTGTGGTTGTGAATCCAGAGGAGGTGAGTACTACAAGCAATAATAGCAACTCATCTCCGCCCTACATTGTGACACAGGAAGTGAACTTAAGTTGTAAACCCCAATACGTAATAGGTCCCTCCAGGGAAGTACGACCTACTCCCCAAACTGAAGAAGAAGCTGACCCCGTACGTGAACAATTGGCTGTTCGAGGCTTTCATCACAACGAGCATTGTCCTCAACACTGTCCTCCTCGCCACGGAGCACCACGGCCAGCCCCAGTGGCTCGAAGAGTGGCTGGAGACCGGGGGAATGGTGAGTTGCAGCAAACTGTTACTCCTACCCCCAACATCTGGGAACTTATTATGCCCTTGCTTAGGTATTCACTTCGATCTTTGCTGGGGAGTGTGTGATCAAGATCATCATCCTCCAATCCGACTACTTCAAACAAAACTGGAATCTGTTCGATTTGGTCATTGTTCTCGCCAGCCTCCTCGACATGTTCATCGACACGGCTGTCACGGGCTCCAACACAATCCGCAGCTTTCGTCTCGTAATTAACTTGCCAATACATAAGGTTTACAAATAGATATTTGGGATTAATTGACTGATCTCTGCGTACACAGCTGCGTATCTTCAAGCTGGCGCAGTCGTGGATCACAATGAAAGTGCTCCTCAACATCATCTTCAGCACCTTCGGAGCCCTGGGTAACCTCACCCTTGTCCTAGCTATCGTTATCTACATCTTCGCCATCCTCGGAATGCAAATCATTGGCAATAAATACACACCGGAGAGATTTGACGTCCACGACCCAGATGACCCCGAGTTCCCTAGGTACGACCGACCACATGGTAGTGTGTAATTACTCATTGTGATTTAATATTAGCATCTTGTCAAATGGAATGGTTCGTTGGCTCAGGTGGAACTTCCAGGACTTCTACTACGCGTTTATGATGGTCTTCCGTGTCCTGTGCGGTGAATGGATCGAACCTCTCTGGGACTGCCTCAAGGCTCACAAGAACGACGGCGAAGTATACACACTATTTATATTTATATAGTTGAGTTGAGATTAAATACATGGACTTGTTGTGCGCAGTGGAAGTGCTTCGTCATCTTCCTCCCCATCCTCATCATCGGCAACTTCATCGTCCTCAACCTCTTCTTGGCCCTCCTCCTCAACTCCTTCAACACCGAAGAGCTCAAAGCCCAGAGGGAGGTAGGCATCAATTACCTAGTTTTGTAGTAAGATATTAAGTTGGAACTGATTTGGAATTCAGAAAGAGAAGTCCACGTCCAACAAAAGCGACAACCTCAAGTCCATTGTATCCATTCTTCTGAACCGGAAAAGGCCCACTCCGATCCCGGCCATTACCGTGAAGGCTGCGGAAGAGCCGAACACTGTGAGTTGAGCATTAGTTATCATGCATCCGTCTATTTACTACTATTAGGTGCATTCATTCTAAATATTTGCTTTGGATTAGCCGAACGCGAGGTTCAAAGCGGCGGCTCTGAAGGTGATTGAGATGAATCGGCGGAAGGCGGACAAGGAGGTGGACAAGGGGATTTTGAAGGTAACCGCAGACCAATCAGTTAGAAACGAGTTGTTCCTTTGTCCTTACATATGGTTGAACCTATGCCAGGGATCCAAACCGTTGACTGCCTCCATTCCCCCGCCCCACCCTTGCCTGCCACAGTCTCTGACGTGCTGCACTTGCCCAAGGCGCTGGATGCTCTTGCGCAGTGTGGCCTTGCGAATTGTGAGCCACCCGTTCTTCGAGTGGGGGATCCTCATCCTCATCCTCGCCTCCAGCATCACCCTTTGTTTTGAGGACATTTACTTGGAGGAGAACGCGGAGCTGAAGATGGCGCTCTTCGTCCTCAACAACTTCTTCACGATGCTCTTCGTCATCGAAATGATCATCAAGTGGATGGCCATGGGCCTTGCCGAGTATTTCACGGTAACTCATCTCAAACTTCAACAATAATCTAATCCATAATTCAACTATTTATAACTGTGGTGTTCGGCAGACATTCTGGACTATCCTGGATATTTTCATAGTCATGGTGAGTGTCATCACCCTCGTCTTTGACATCCAGAACGAGAGTTGGAATGTCCAGAGCGTGGAGAGCAAGAATTTGCAGGGACTGGGAGCCTTGAAAGCGCTGAGAACTCTGAGGGCATTGAGACCGTTGAGGGCCATCAGCCGATGGCAGGGCATGAAGGTAACCCACGTTAGCTAATTTGCAATTGAAAGGATTTCTTGTGACTTGAAGTCCTTCTGGCCCCTTTTGTTTTGTAGGTGGTAGTGAATGCGTTGATGTACGCCATTCCATCCATCTTCAACGTCCTCCTCGTCTGCCTCCTTTTCTGGCTCGTGTTCGCCATCATGGGAGTCCAGTTCTACAAGGGCAAGTTCCACAAGTGTGTCTGGAACAACGGAACTATTGTGCGATTCGAAGTGGTCGGTCTTCAAATATATTATATAATATTATCAGTCGAGTTTTCAACTGAGTTAATATGTGTAAATGTGAATCCCGTCAAGATCCCAAACCGGACGCTGTGTTGCAGCAACCCAGAAACATCCTGGATCAACACAAGTCCAAACTTTGACAACGTATTCGAGGGCTACCTGAGTCTGTTCCAAGTCGTAAGTCCACCCACTGGTTTCCTATTTTATTCTATGAGTACTGCAATGCTTTGTGCTAATCAATGCTTCCCCTGCCATTGGAAAGGCAACTTTTGAGGGGTGGATCGAACTCATGCGTGCCACTACTGACTCACACCCTACGGACGTGGATCAGAATTTTAGACGAGATCAGAACTTTGTCAACTATGGCTTCTACGTCATCTTCATCATTTTCGGCTCCTTCTTTACTCTTAACCTATTCATCGGAGTCATCATTGATAATTTCAACATGCTGAAAAAGAAGGTGGGTTCAATTGATATTGACGGGTTGTTCGGTTGTTTGCCGGTCGAACAGTTCAGGAATGGATTCCCCTGTAGGACTCCCTAACTTAATTATAGCTATTGTTGGAGGAAATCCTACAAACTGCATTTATAAAGTGCCTACTACTCATAGTTTACAATGGGTTCTTGGCATATGCTGGGCGGGGCTTTGGTTGGGGAGCATTGTGGGTAGGAACTTAATGTTAGTGTCCCCAAGTAAATCGTCCAAAGCATACTACTTTCTATGGCTAAGAAACCATAGAAATTTGCTTTTTATTACAAAACTGGGGAAATAGAATTGATAGATATGTTGGGATATTTAGTACGAAGGGAATCTGCTGGAGGCTCTGCTCACTCCTTCTCAGCGGAGGTACTACACAGCCATGAAGAAGTTAGGGCGGAAGAAACCAAGGAGGGTCATACGTCGTCCATCCAGTCATTTCTTTGCACTCTTTTACGACATTTCTATGTCAAGAAGGTAAGGTCAACTGCTAATCTTAAATTGCTAATGCTGACAGTCCACAACCTGCGTGTGTTGTATGCAGATTCGAGATAGCAATATTCATCCTGATATTCTTAAACATGGTGGTCATGTCCTTTGAGCACCACAACCAGTCTGCAGTTTTCGTGCACATATTGGCGGGATGTAACTCCTTCTTCAGCACAATCTATGCGTTGGGTAATTTATCTAAAACATGTGGAAAGACTCCGCGTGATTCCCTTTTATTTAATCGTCATATTTTCAGAGGCATGTGTCAAAATCCTGGGCCTCAGACACTTCTATTTCACGGTAAGGTTTCGGTACTCTTCAATCTGGACGGGTAATGGAAAGCACCTTTGATTTGGCTTTGGCAGATCCCTTGGAACCTTTTCGACTTTTGCCTAGTTCTCTTCAGCATCGTAGACCTGTTCCTAGTGGATGCAGACTTGAAGATTCCGTTCCCTCCTACTCTCCTTAGGGTCGTCCGCGTGTTTCGAATTGGCCGAGTCCTCCGCCTTGTCAAGGTACAGAAAAACAAATCCGAGTTTGCCAAATATTTCGTGTGGATTGGAATAGGGGAAGGAACATAATTGTTGTTCGTGATTGGTCAGGTGGCGAAGGGGATTCGGAAGCTGCTATTCGCACTGATCGTGTCTCTCCCAGCCCTCTTCAACATAGGCGCACTTCTGGCACTCATCACATTCATCTATGCTATCCTGGGCATGGCCCTCTTCAAGGACGCCGTCGCCAACGGAGCCATAGACGAAGTGTTCAGCTTTCAAACATTCTGGAAATCCAGTCTCATGCTCTTCCGGCAAGTCCCATTCCCTACTATTGTTGTTTTAGTTATACTTTTAGTTCAGTCTTCAAGCCACAGTTCTTGAAAACATAAGACTGCATGATTGTGACTGAAAACTAAATTTGGAAGTGCATTCCTTGGTTTTGCCTGAAACTACAATTGTGTGGATACTATGGTTCACAGTGTCTGATCTCACTAGTCAAATTTTGAATTTAGCCGAATTTTTTAAATTTGGCTTGAAATACTTTACATGGATGGCCCGTCAATTCGAGATTTCTGTGGGTTAAACGCCGTCCTGTTTTTTCAGCTTTGCAGTTTGGACGCAATGCATAGAGTGGCATGGCGTGCGGCGCCGATTCGCTCGGCAGGCCTCGACCTCCATGCAAGTCTGTGTATTCTGTCCAAAATGCAAAACTGAAAAAACAGGACAGCGTTTAACCGACAAAAATCTCGATTTGACAGGTCCCTCCAAGTATTTAAAGCCAAATTTAAAAAATTCGGCTAAATTCGAAATTTGAGCGTTGGGATCAGACACTTTGTGAAACATCTCCACTATACTTCCCTACTGTAAGAGTGTAAGAGTCTGCACAATTAGTTTGCATGGTGGGGTGGGGACTTGCTTGCAGATAGGGAGAAAGGGGGAGGGGAAGCTCCTAAGCAAGAGAAGGGAGCAAGGAGCAAGTCCTTCCTAATAAAGTGCAAGGACAGCGGAGTTGGTTAGGAGTTGGAAATTGGAATGCGCGTTGCTCTTGTTCAAGACTGTTCGCAGGCGTACTTACTTTTTGTTTTTTTAATACTTTTTTAAGGTGACACTAATTATTTAACGCTTTAAACATTTAAGCGACGGGCACGCTAGCGTGCCTAAGATTCTAGTATTTCTTATAAAGGGTAAGAAGTGGACAAAATTTCAGCCAAATCGGGAGCGGACAACCTGATTAATAATTAATTAATTAGTGGCTAATCCATCACTCGTTACTGCTGGTGACTCGACGATAACAAAGGTAACGCGTACACAGTTTTAGGCAAACCCAAAGGTTGCCGCAAGGCTTGGAAGCGCTGCCAAGTTATTTGAAAAGCTTCCACAAAGCTGGAAGCGTTACTAGCAACTTGGAAGCGCTGCTTATAGCAACTTGGAAGCCCTGCTAGCAAATTAGAAGCGCTGCTGGATTGGTTTAAAACGTTTCTCGAAATTAAAATTTGATTTTTATTCATGGCGATAACTAAATGCCAAAACCTAAGCTAATAAGTATTTGGATCAGGAATCATGGGTTTCCTTGGATTCCAAATTGTTTCAAGGAGACATAAAAATTATAGGAGATCACGTTGCATAGGATGATGTGTTTTGGTGTTAAGGTGGGTGGTGTATTGAGATTGTGCTGGTTACAGGCTGATGACGGCGGCTGGGTGGAACGAAGTGCTGGACGCCCTAATCCTGGACACACCCTTGTGTGGGACATACCGCAAATTCAATTGCGGAGGACCGAATGAGCCCGAGTGCATCAGTCGAATTCAAAGCGTTTTATACATGGTCTCCTACATCATCATCAGCTTCCTCATCGTCATCAACATGTACATTGCCATCATCCTCGAGAACTTCGTGGAGGCCAACAAAGACGAAGAGGTGGGGATCATAGAAGACGACCTGGAGATGTTCTACGTCAGGTGGAGCAGGTCAGGCCCACTTACCCGTACTCCTTTCCCTTTGCTCTCCTTTCTAAATCCTATGCCCTTTGTTCTCGCTAGGTACGATCCCACGGCCTCCCAGTTCATAGCTTTTGATCAGCTGTCAGAGTTCCTCGCCAGCCTGGACCCTCCATTGGACATCCCCAAGCCAAACCTCGTGGCTATAGTCAGTTTCGACCTTCCCATTGCCAGGGGCAATAAGATCCACTGCTTGGACATACTCCACTCCCTCATCAAACACGTCTTGGGCCACGTGGACGACTCCGAGGAATTTCGCAAGGTATTCGCCTCTTTGTTCTCTCTCCTCCTACCTAAGCAATAAGCAACTGCTATGATTAACTCATATGTCAAGTGGAAGCATACTGTCAGCAAACTGGGACAAGGAGTGTAACTTTTCCATGCTTTCCCTCAGGGCTGGGCAAAATCCTTGAAAAGGATTTTGAAAATCAAAATCCAAAATCCCTAAAGCAATATTTCAAATATCAAAATCCGAAATCCTTTTCTATTTTATATCAAAATCCGAAAATTCTGGATTTTGAAAATCCTTTTCAAAATCCAAAATCCTTTCCAGAAATTTATTCAGCGACTTAAATACTAAGAGAGTGTTCAACATCATTAGCCCTCAAGGTGTCAATTGTTCATTACAGACATCATAGACGCAGGATCTTATTATTATGGGATAATAAGATATTATTCCACAAATAAAAATATCAGAACATTCTCCTGAGAAGAATAACACGTCGCTTACCATGGTCCTCTTTCATCTTAGCTAATATCAATATATTAATAGGTCAAAGGTCTGTTCAACATGTGACCCCATGAGAAATTTTCAGCTTGACATATGACTTCCTGAGTACAATGACACAATGCCATTTGCTATTATTTTCATTACCAGATCACCCTCAGTAAATTCAGAAAGAAACGATTAGCCATAAGAAATTTGAATAAAGCAAATTTTCATTCAAAATGCAAAGGAAAATTACAAAAATGATTTTGGATTTTGTGAAGGATTTCCAAAATCCTTTTTCCTCACCTCTGATAAAATCCAAAGTCTCAAAATCTTCTATAAATTGAAAGATTTTCAAAATCAAAATCCAAACAAGGATTTTAAATCCGGATTTTTAAAATCCAGGATTTAAAATCCAAGGATTTTGCCCAGCCCTGGTTTTCCTCTATTATCCGCCATGTTTATATCAAATACAATGCGATGCTTCCAGTACCTGCACGGAATGGGAAATTTAAAACTTAACACTAATAACTATCGTAGAACTTGGTAAGGTCCAAGTACTTGAAATTTAAACTTTTGACTCAACGCCTTGAGTTTTATGAAATTTTTATTGGAAATAATGAAATTTCGGTTGAGGAAGCGTAGGAGTTTCGGTCATATTTTACATTGGATATGTAAATATTGTGGCATGCCACGTGTATTAATGCCTTAGCGGATGGATGGGGAAGTTGATTGGTTGAGTTAAGGTGAAGTAGAATACAAGGTGAATCCATAAGGGAATTTGTGCGGACAGACGCGGACAGACGCGTGACGTCACAGCGGAGAACCTTTACCCACCGCCGTATGTGCAGCTGCATAAAAACTGTGCTTTTGCTTTGTTTTGGACAGTTAAATATTAGTTAATTTATGAAGAATTTATGAGTGCAATATCTAGAATGGTTTATACACACTCAGAATGCATCTACAAGCA
>JAAXYW010003704.1:0-10914 GCA_036851895.1 Orthonychiurus folsomi | reverse complement strand
ACTGACAAATGAATGATTTGTAAGAATGGTTCCGGGCTCGGTGCTCACAATTGAATGCAAAAACGTGGGAAATCGCGGGCAAAACCAATACATGGTCCCATAGGTCAGCCAAAGTCAATATGGAGCTTTGAATGCAATTTTTAGTATTACTCGAATCATTTTTTCCACTTGTGTATTCTTCCATTTGTGTAGCATTCCAAGCCTGTTAAAATTTAAAAACATGCAACGATTACACAAAAGATATGCCGGACACTAAGCTTGCCTGGTAATTCTTTTTCCATCCTGACGAGAAGTGTCCGCCATCTCAGACCTAAATTTAAGGTGTTAAAATCCAAGGTGAAAAATCATACAGCATCCAAAGACGTACAAAAACATAATCATCAGATCCTCTTTTGCAGCACTTGGGTCCAGGACGCCCGGTGGCCAGAACAATCCCGGCTGACCCAACCTTATTAGCCCAGTAGCTTACAGCAATAATCAAACTGCGGAATGCAGAACCAGACCCGAGTGGATTGATTTCTTTTGCTTCTGTTTGTGCGGCCAGTAGTGCGGCGTAAGGAGCATAGCCAAGACTATCAAACGTCTGAATGTAGTCCTTGTAAAAGAAATTAAGTCCATGCTAATTGCTGACCCAACCAAATATTTCGAAGGAAAGTGGAGCTTCTGGAGTTCTCAAGCTATCGGAGACAAATGCTGAAATCGTCGTGCAGTTCTTTCTTTGGGTTAAGGATTAATTGGCATTGCGGCAATGCAGATTAACAAAAAAAATAGGATTCGAAATGAAATAGTATTTTTTTACTATTTCATTAAGCATGTCGCAATGTAGTATTCGTGAGGTTTTGTAAAATCCAATGAAGTCTTCCGCGGAAGTTGGGACATAGTGTTTTCTAACATTAAGTAGTATTTAAGTGTTCGTTGCACTATTTGGCGAGTGTTGTCTAATACTTCAAAGGGAAGGATGCAGTTGCGTAACCTGTTGTGCAACTATTATTTCAAAATGAAAATGCAATTATATTCTGAATCATATATAACCACGAAATTGTCAAACTATTCACTATGACTGGAGGCATTTTACTGGTATTTGAGTAATGGCATCTTCAAATTCACAATTCTAATAGTAAGTGCATAAAGTGCGCATGCAAAATAATAATCGCGCCCTTTGAGTGTATTAAATCAACAGAGGTTGCCAGTTGTCAAATTAAAACCTTGCATCATACAAAATTTAAATTATAGTACCTCGGTACGTCCAATCAAATCAACGTTAATAGAAAAACCAATTAAAAGTATTGAGTTGTAATCAATTCGTTGACTGTGAGGTTTATTTTAAATAATCTATTTTATTTTTGCTTTCATTTTGGCGTGTTATATCCAATTCTGGCCGTAGATAACGCGGTCAATTCCACGCGGTGCAATTTGCTAAAAAAATAAACCAACCAAGTATCATTATAGGAGTCTCTCTAGGAAACTATAAACGACGTCAAAATAAAAATCTGCGAAGAATATTCGAAATAAAAAATGTGACACAGAATTCGTCGAAAATTCTGCGCATCATTTTAGTGAATTCTCTCAGCGAAAACAAAGCGATGTCGACGATGTGTTGTTCGGGATATGTGCTCGGTAATAAAAGAATAGCATAAACGTCGTTGATTTACGCCATGCGCTTCTATTCTGTTTCCTTTTACTTTACCTTCCCCACCCATCTCCATTTATTTAAAAAACTTATTTTAAATCAGTCGCGTATGAGTTTATGTGGTTACTTACATTATAATAAGTTTAAATCAAGCGTAGCAGTTAATACATCACATTTCACAAGAAGCTAATTTAGCTTACAAATTTCGACTTTGACAGTCACCAAAATACTTCGCAATAATTGCAAATTCGCAAAGACGTTCTAAATGGAACTACAATTAGTACACCAAAAGTTGTAAACTATGTACACCCAGAAGTATGCTTTGTTACAACATATATGTTACAACGGCTCTTCAAGAAATGAAGTTTAATAAAAAAAAGTTCAATAAAAGTGAAACAAACCATTTCTGAGTGGAAACCTCGTCCACAAAATCCGCAAGAATTTTACCCTGTAGTGTTGAATACTGGACACACCCTACCGAAGCCGACCGCCTGTTGATAACAGTGAGTTGAGATGATTCCATTTAAATTAAAGGCTGCGTTACACAACCTCGCATTTGCTATTATTTCGTGCGCTTTGTCCAATCTTTTGGTGTCCAGTGCAAATACTTGGGGTCAATTTTCAAAGAGCGAGAGGCTTTTTCGTGGTTTTTAAGCATTTCGTCAGTCAGTACGATTACAAATCCACCTTTGTAGTATGAGATGACTCCAAGAGTTTGCAAAGTAGAAATTACGTCTTCTTTTTTCATTGATGTCGTTTCACAAATGTCCCTTTAATAAACCCAAGTTAGAATTTGAATGTCTATTGTTTTCGCAACGAAACAACGAAAATTTTAAGTCCTTTCCTTACTGAATAGTAATTTGGGGTTTTTCAGCATCACCGGCCGGTTTTGTCGTAATTAAAATGCTGAGTATACTTTGTGACCAGAAACTTCTGTATGAGAGTAAACCAAGGTCGGATAAGGGCTTTTCGGGTGAGCCTAATTTACCTTCAAATTTGCTCAATTCATAACCTGAAAGCGCAAAAAGATTTAGTTGCAATTACAGGCAATCTATTAACCTAACAATGCATTTCAGACTTGGGCCTTGTAGATGCCGCTCTCTAGTACTAAATGTACGAAATGCAATGCGAATGCATGTATTTCACTGTATACCTGCTTACTAATGTAATGTATGTAGTACGTGACAGACAAATTTCAATCAAGGGAGGTTTGAAAATACTTACTAAATTCTATGAGGAGCTTCCCGTAACCTTTTCGTTGGTAAGGCGGTAGGGTAAGGATGCAGGCGACATTGTAATCCTCAGAAGACTCTTTTTCTTTGCTGAAGTAGCCAACGAGATGGAACCCTCGGTTATCAAATTGGGTCATCACGTAGAATAGGAACGGATCAGTATCATAATATCTGAAATGTTCGGAACAGTAATAAACTCCTGGTGGCTATACTTTAAGAGTATTTCCTTGGGAGAATTTGTTCACGTACAATGTTTTGTGGTCTAAGAATAATTTGGCAAGAAGACAAAGATTTTGAGCATATTGTTTGTTTTTCCTTCCATCAATTTCAAATACAGAGATCGCAGACTTTCGATATATTTCATTGCCGGGAGGGTGTCTCAGCTTGCACTTTGCTAAGTGCCGTTCCAGGCATTTCCTGGCCTTGCGATACTTCAGGCAAAATTCGCAAATGTAAATGCAGGGGAGGGAAACCAATTCCTAAAATATCAGTTTGTTATTAACACTTTGACAAACCTAAATTTTGATTATTAAAATGTAAGATATTCTAGCACACCTGTGGATAAGGCGAAAAATACCATGGCTTGATTCTATGTTTTCCCAATTCAATCATATCTATATTTTTCATTCTCGTAACTACATCATCAGTGCTGTGAGCCAATAAGCTTCCAGTTGTTCGTGGAGTCCCTGGAGCAGGAGTTCCGTTCATACTATCCAACTCATCCTGCAAAGTATTTAAGCTAGGTAAGTGCACAGCCAACCTAATTTCCAAAGTTTGTTTGGGGCTGACTTACATTTACTGTATTGTTAACAACTACAACTATTTTCTCCGCCGGCTCTTCCACAGGACGTTTCTTCTTGTTTTTCTTCAACGTAGGAACGGTTGTAGGAGTAGATGGGACGGTGGATGATGTAGATGGAGTAGGAGTGGAAGGAACATCTAAAACAGGGGCTTGGACCGGAGACGAAGGACGAGAGGGTTGGACTTTCTTCGGGAAATAAATTTTAGTCTGATCCAATCTTTCAATTGTGACCCATTCGTCCAGTCGCTTATTGACTATGTAAAAAATACACCAACTTAGAGTAAAATCTTTCTTAAAATCGAAACTCCCATCAAAATTGATTGGATGAGACAAAAATTCAAAACTATTCCGAGATGTTAGTTTAATTTTAGTTTAAATTTAATAACTTACATTCTAAAAAATGGACGTAGAACCACTTTATGCCTTCGAGCTCCCTGAGGCTTAAAATTTCGGCCATTTCTGAAATAAAAAACGTTATCCAAGCATTTCAAACCATGTTTATTCTTTGAATTGGAGTAATACTACTTACGCCACTCGTCGCCAGTTTTCATGAGAACTTGAAGACGACATCCTTCCACAATAGCAACCTGTTAAAAATTAAGAAGTCAAATTGTGACCATATGCAATTGCAATTTAATTTAATTTGCAGTTGCAAATACTATCATCATTTCGCGACCCAGCTCTGCTTATGGTGTTATAGTGCTACCTCGCCGCAACTTTTGTCTTTCCGCCAATTTTGGTTTGAAAACCTGCGCGCCTTTTTGTGAGAACCACGCCCCAAAACTCAGCTAAATCATTCATTTTGCGTTCCAAATTTATTTAGACTAGAATTTTGGAAACGGTACATGTAAAAAAAGGTTAGGTCAAAGTTGACTTACAGTTGAATCTGAGATGACCTCTTCATAGTCGTCTCCACTTAGTTTTCGCTCCATTGTGGGGACGGAGAGGGAGGGAAGAGTCCAACTCCGCTTGGCGTCCACGGCTCAAAAACCAAGGACACACGCACACTGCTCCGCAGCAATCAATTCAACCCCAAGCCGCATTTCCCACCACCTGGCACATTTCAATCCACCATCTCTGTTACCGTCATTTCCATCATCCGAAAAAAAGTGTTGAAATTTAATAAATGAAAACTCTAAGCCCACCCACACAGAACTAGGAGAGGAGAGAAGATTTTGGGCAATTTCCCCAATTTAACATCCTTGTCATGCAAACATCTAGTTGCACTTGCACAGCACTGCCGATATGTGCAACTTGTAGATATTGCAATTGGCTCACTAATCAAATTCAGATGAGATCAAGCTGCCGCGAACTCCTTCATGTAGTTTTAACAAACGTAATAATATTGGCAAAACTTCTGAATTTTTAGTACTTTGTTCAATAATGATTCTATGGGCATAGCTGCTAGGTCTTTGTTATTTGCTTTCACTTCACGTTATGGTGAGTTTTGTACAGTGCTACTAGTACTAGCATTTACTTTCAATGTTAGAGAATAGATTATAAGGACCTCAAACATGAAGGATGACGCACAACTTAATTCTAGTGAAATTTTACTTGTACAGATAAGTTTTGTAATTGAGTACACCGAAGGACATGTAATGATGAATCATAGCCACTCATCACTGCTCATGCGACACAGACACAGAGCAGCCTATTCATACAAAGTCGTACAAACAAAAAATTTATACTGATACTTTTGTTATATACGTGACATATTGCGTAGTTGGTCAAAGGCTACAACTAAGCAAATTTTGCATTTCCGAAATGCCGAATTACCTAGTTAGTACTGAACTAAGTAATGCAATTAATGCATCACAATAGACCGCCAAGTTAAATATTAGATATAAAAAATAATTAACAGATGGATTGGACAAGTAAATCCAATGCACAAACAATTTTGCAACTCGATTTCACTGAATGAAATGTTTTTTTATTTATGTCTTAATTTTAAGCCAATCAACTGCAACATAATACATAACATGCAAATCCCCGGGCCCAGCCAGGCAGGGTTCAAGGATGAGTTCAATAAGCTGAAACTAAATCCAATAATTATAATGGAAATTAAAATGGATTGCAATATAAATAAGTTTGGGTGTAATTGATGTATAAATTAACATCTTAAACACCAGTTGCCCAATTTTTATAATTTGGATGGAACCTAGTTTAGTTTTAGTTAAATTGTTTCACATTCTTTCAATGGGGCTTATGGAGAGGCACATCGCTGCTGGCAAAACGGCGCCTGATATTAGCAGATTCAATTTTGTAGGCAGCAATCCAATTGCACGTGGAACATCATTGCGGTTCGACTCTGTGTGTCAATTAAGGTAATTGGGGAGCTGGTTTAATTACAGTTTCACAATCGGTGACTTAATTTGAGTAGGATTTGTGAATTACGTTGACTGATTGTGCTCGTGGTGTTCAACACATTAGACTTTGTACAAATAATTCGTTGGTCTGGGATGGAAATCGAGGCAGGAAATTCTCACTTGACGCTTCAAGTTCGTTTCACGACTAAGCAGCCAGAGTAAGGAAATTAATTAGTTAAACTAAACCGAGTATGGATAAGTAGAGGTTGAAACCCGTTGAATCATTTTTAAGAATTTTTTTTTGGATTAAATGATGGTAATTGATTTGGTTATGATTCACAAATACAAAACCCAAGCATTACATTACATTCCCGCCGCCCCCGCTTGCATTGTTAATTGGATTCCACACCTTCAGCCTTGTACTTGTGACTGAGGAAGCAGTTTTATAATAGCAGCACTTATAAAATTGTTTAACGAATTAATTTGCATTTGAATTTCAGGTATGCTGTTGCTAACTATCCATTCGCAGTCGCTGCAAATGTGGGACCGGAGCAACTTAATTCTATTGTTAATCAGATTTTGAAAGGTGCAATACAATTCATAACAAAAATGCTTCTCTGGCATTTGCTTTTCCAATATGCTACTAAAAGCATTTAACTAACAAGAATAATATTTAAAATACAGATGATGAAATTCTGGAAAAGAATAAGAAATTCGACTTCCTGATCGGTGGGGAATTCCTCAGAGGAAGTTTGGAAGAGCTGGTTCTGCGTCATGAGGCATTGAAATCGTCCACGGGTCGGCGAAAGTCAGCTGGAAACGAAGATTGGCGTTGAGGAAATCGTAGATGTTGAATACGTCGAGAGCTATCCACCCCCAGAACCAAAGGATTCACTTGTGCACGATGACTGGGTGTCAGCAGTGGATGCTACAGAGGATTGGTAATTTTCAATTCGTGTTGGTCTTGCTTGCTTGGGTTGCTTTTTGACAATAATTATTGCGCTCTAAATGTGTATCTCCTTGTAGGATTTTAACCGGAAGTTATGACAATATGCTGCACCTGTGGAATAGCAGAGGAAAGCATGTGGAATCGTTTGCGGCTCACACCGGACCAGTAAAAGCAGTGTGTTGGCTATCTGCTGATGATAAAACTGCTGTGTTTGCCAGGTGATTCACTATGAATGTCACTCTTTCACATGTAGCAAATACTAATTAAGTTAAAAGGTAACGTTCATAATGTTCTTTTGCCTTTAGTGCCTCCCACGATCAAACCATAATGATATGGGAATGGGATATGCCGGGTAATTCGATTGTTTGTCGATGGGTGTGCAAGGGCCATGAACGTAGCGTTGAAACTGTAAACAAAGACCCATCTTCCACCATGATTGTCAGTGGTTCTTGGGATGGACAAATTAAATTATGGTCTGCGTCAAAAGACTCTGCGCAACATGGTTCTGGCATTTCTGTTGAGAAAGGAAAATCTAGGGTGAGCATACCAATTTTGAAAATGCCACATTGCATACATTATTAGAGCGGCCGCTATGCTAACAAAGCGGACGCGTGTATTATTTTACTGACCAGCTTGTGCCGTGCCGTATCCACAATAATAAAAGCTATTGTATAAATGAAGTTGAATTTGGTCATTTTTCAGACCCCAATGATGACACTAGCCGGCCACAAAGAATCCATTTCCTCTGTTCAGTGGACTAGCCCCGAGGAATTGGTTTCGGCCTCATGGGATCACACTATCAAGTAAACACAGAATAAGCTAGTGTTTAGCATTAATCAATTTAATCAAAATTCTTTCTTAATGTGATTTAAGACTGTGGGATATTGAACTCGGTGGTATAAAATCGGAGGTATCTGGCCAAAAGGCATTCTTTGACCTTTCTTGGTCACATTTAAATAAAACAGCTATAACATCTTCAGCAGATCGCCACATTCGCCTTTATGACCCTCGTTCGAATGGTAAGGAAATTGCAGCTATCCTGGTATGAACGATTGCTCACATGATTTCTGATGGAGGTGGTTTTTGAAAAATTCCAGAGGGATCTGTTGTAAAAGCGACGTTTACCTCTCACAGCGCCTGGGTTTCATCGGTGAATTGGTCAACGGAAAATGAGAATTTATTTATATCTGGTTCGCATGATAAACTGATGAAACTTTGGGATAGACGAAGTCCGCGTGCTCCTCTTTACAGCATGACGGGTCACGCGGATAATATTCTATGCACTTCATGGTCAAATCCAAGATTTATGATGAGTGGAGGTGCTGACAACACTCTTAGAGTATTTAAAACGAAATCTCAAGATATGATTTCTTAAGTAATTTTATATTTTTATATATTAAATACATAATATTCAGACTAAAAGTTTACGGTTTAACATAATTAAATGTGTTTTTTTGTGCCCGTGGCAGTAACGGTTGTGCTATGAGTTTTATTGGAGCCCAGTCAGCTTAGGTTGTAGCTAACGCACTTCAAGCAAAGTTAGCCCATGTTGAGGAATCAGTCACCGCGCCGGTAAAATTGCACTCACTTAAATAATCGCGAAAACCCTCTCCGAAGCTAGAACTACGTGTCCAAGCGATGAGATTGTATTCATTTCGACAACTACATCCAATGAGTATGGAAAATTAAGAAAAAAATGCTTCACTTTCATTTTGCGCACACAATATTCCATTATTGATTTCTTATGGTGTAAAATTTTTGGAGTAGATTGTCTTTTGCATTCTTAGGTTTTGTAAATCTATAATCGTGCGAACGCGCAGAAGTACAGTCAATTCTGGTTCCCATTTAATTTTTACAAAATAGCATTTGAATGCCAATGAAGTTAATTTTTTTGAATGGTCATTTTCGGCATTTACTACGAAGGTTAGGTAATTGGTGATTTCACTTTTATTTGAGAGATTTGCATTTAAATCGTTAAGCCAGGAAAAAGCGCGCATGCACCTTTATCCTTACTAATGCTATTCTGTTGTGACCGGTTTTCATTGATTCAATGGCAGTTTGTTATATTGCAACATGAGGAGTCCTCGCTGAATTGAATTTGTAAGCAAACCCGAGTGTTTTATTTCGCTATCACATCACTTAAACCTCGGATGAGTTGGATACAACGTGGAACGGGGAGGCGGAGATGATGTACTGGGAAATGGNGATGTACTGGGAAATGGAGCCCACATTCATAGTCGGACGAGGTGGCCGAGTGGTTAAGGCGTTGGACTGCTAATCCAATGTGCTCTGCACGCGTGGGTTCGAATCCCATCCTCGTCGAGAAAAATTTTGCCTTTTAAAACAACATTATATTTTATGCAAAACACAGATTTGTGTTTATTTTGTTACATTACGTTGTGTTTGTTGATTTGTATTATTCACACTTTTGCCTCCGCGAATCATGGATGGCTAGCTGAGAATGGCTCCTTGGTTTCATTTCTCTATACGATGTGCAATTTGCCAGTGAAGTAGGCATTCTTTTGAGACATTCAAATCCCAACGTTGATAAATTTCTCATTAAACAGCTTCCCTTTCTTACCTCAAGATAACTTTTAATTGCACCTTTTCCACATTTCACCTGCTAATGGTTCCCGCAAAGCAAGTCAAAATTTCATTTGACGTTTCAATGTTGAAAGTTTAACTTATTAATTTTGAGAACATCAGTTTCAGGCTAGCAAAATTCACATAATGGTGCATAAAGCAGCAGCAGAGCATGAAGGTAGAATTGCTGTAGTATTAAACTCTTAACTCTTTACTATAAGTCAAGTTGTCTCCGCTTCCACTTGGATTTGCGTACGTTGCGTAGGTAGTTGCGTTACGTCTTAATGGGTAAAGTCTATACTTGTCATTCGTTCTCGTCACCAGCTCTGACTCCGACCATTCTAATTAAGCATAGTTTCCTTTAATTAAATCAGATTAATGTGGATTAACATCATAATCATTATTAGGGCAAGTGGTCGGGAAAAATCCCAGGCTCCCGGCCTACCGTAGAAAGTTTTTGACTGGGGAGACCAGACCGACCCAGGTGCAGGACAGTTCTCTGAATTTCCATGACATGTGCATCGCACACCCTAATGTAATGTAGTGTCCAACTCATGGGAATGTTGTCACAATTAATAATGCATTCACACACTTCACGCTCTATCAGGCAAAATGACATACGTCAACATCCTCTAAAGCCAAACCCCGTTCCATCAACTCAACCCTACTAAAAAAATGAATATTATTTAACGCACAATGCAATGTAAATGGGTTGGGGACGGATCCTCCCAGCAATGAGTTGTCCCTATCCCCGTCCACCCACCCCTATATATTTGCTTTGTTATAATTATTATTAAATATTACGTGTGCGTTATCAAAAAAGCAGAGGACAATAAATCCGTATCGTCGTCGTCCTCGACCGTCACCTATATGATGGAATAGGGAGGAAATACTAACACTGATATCGCGTAAAAAAATGTTGCAGGAAAGGGTTTGAGGGGGTACGAGGCCACACCAGACTACACACAACACAGTCAATTGACTTCAATTAATCTCCCTTTCAAAATTATTTCATTCAATTTTGAATTCTCAGAAATCAAGTGTTCAAGTGTAATTCTGCTTTATTTGGATTACAGCAGCGAGGAAAGTGACACGTTTGAGTTTGACATTTGGTACTAGTTAGTAGTAACGTTTACACTTTGGCAGAAAAGCACGTACTCGTTTCCCTTCAGCGGCACGACGTGACAATTCTTTAATTTCCATTTGCTGTTGTTTTCCCTGATTGACTCGCGCGAATTCCTCCTGTAATTCCCGAGATTGTTCAAGTCTGGTGAGTCTAGTGCCAAATAACCATTCACAGGTACTTGTAGAGTTTAGCAATTCGGCTGTGCATAAGTTTAGTTTCATTCATGTACGTTAACCGCCTTGGCTTTTGGCTAGTTGTCAGAAATCTTACATTTCATGGTACAACT
>JAAXYW010003703.1:0-10916 GCA_036851895.1 Orthonychiurus folsomi | reverse complement strand
GAGGATTAGTTTGTTTGAAAAATATCCTTAGCAAATGTGCTATTGGTGTACTACTACTCATTTACTACCACACGGCAAATGATCGGGTTCGGCACCAGCCAGCTCACAAATCTCATTTTCCCCTCATTCACATGGCAAGGCTAGAGTTGCAGTTCTATTGCAGTCCTCCGCATCTCATATTTCCTACACACACCAGTCAGCCCTACGTACTTGCAATTATTTAAAAAACATGAAAGCTTGCTGTTTCATTCGTAAAACCTTATCACATCATACTGGCAAGTTCAAAAACCATGTTCCAGTTTAAATTACGACTGAATCGAACAATAAACTCCTCATTGAAGCTCAAACTCAAAAGTACTGACAAGTGATACTCAACGCTTATCCCATACACGTTAACATGTAAGTGGTTTCAGCGTTCAAGTTTGGTGTTAATAATTCTTGAAAGTCTGAATACAAATCAGGGCCCATAAGTAAGTGGTCAAGCATAATCTAGATTTATTCAACCGGCAATATCTTTTGCCAATAATTCAATTTTTATTCCTGGCCTTAGGAGGACGGCAGAGTATCCAAAAATGACATATGACCTCATTTTCTCCAGCCCCCTCCATCCAGGAGATCGTGAGTGTCTTATTTGTCATCGCCCTCTTTAATTCGACTAGAATAGTTCTGGCATGTGTTGCCCTCGTGTTGCCCTCGTGTTGCTTTACAAATACTGCATGAACACATTTAACCAATTCGCAAAACATGGGATCCATGGGCCAACCCCAATCCCAATTTTCGGGACGCTGTGGACCAATTGGGGCAAAGTAATACAACAAATTCACTCAATCATCAACCAAATTAAACTATGATATATGCACATTTGTGACAACGCAGAATTGCATGACGTTATGTTGGAACATTATACAAAATATGGAAATTTAATAAATTTATGGAAATCAAAATATATTTTATACGTTTGCGGAAAAAATTAAAATTTATTTATTAAACGCCGGGTCCGAATGCGCCCCGGAGCTCTAGTTAACGCCTGGTCTGGCGGTCATTTTTAAATAAACTCCCGGGCGTTTATTAGGACATTTACTCTAGTTCCTTTCTCCTTGTTCTCCTTGTCATGTGATTGCTTTCCGGAACAGTTTCTCCTCTCCTTTAAAAACTAGGTCCGGGTTTCCCACACCCTGCTTTTCCTGAAGCCGGGATGAGTACTTTGCAAGCCAGGTCAGGAATTCGACGGGGTATTCTGGCTTGTCGGATTGAATGGCTCCCAAAGGAACACTTGGAAGGACCTTCTTCACAGCAATTCTAAACTTGACAACTGCAGGGCATTACATACAGAATATGTGTAGAACACAATATTTGTAAACGCAACAACATCAGGTGCCTTACATTCGACTTTAGGTACGTCCGTTGGCACTGGGGCCAAGATTGAAGGGGTGGTCGTGTCCAGCTTGAGTGAGGGAAGCATGACGTGAACTTTGGAAGTCAACTTGGCTACCCCGAGGCTATTAATTGCTAAGCAATAGTAGGACCCACTGTCTTTTCGCCTAATGAATCACAAGAATCAATGTACTGTGTCTCTGGAAATGTGCACCAGACTCAACGTAGAGGAATCCCGGATTATTCGTACGTGATGTTGGTTAGGCGAAGGATTTCTCCGGTGGCCACCGCCTGCTCAGCACTAAAGCCCTCGCCACGGCTCCAGTATACTTGAGGGACGGGGGAGCCATCTGCTTTGCAAGCCAATTCGACAGTAGCTCCTTCCGGATAGGCTGCATGGGTGGAGGTGCTCAGCATTTCCGGAGGATACACGACGTCGAGATTCACAGTGTGACTTGTCCTTCCCAGACGATTCACCGCCTCGCAGTAGTACTTCCCCTTGTCCAACCTCCTGCAAATGGGGAAAATCAATGTAATCCAAATACTTGATTGCGCTGAATGCAGGGATACTTACGTAACATTTGAAATCCTAATGATGTTCCCCGTCACCTTTGACTTGTGGGGACTGAGTTCTTGTTTCCGACTCCAGTACACCCTTGGCTCTGGATAGCCACTGGCGAAGCAAGCCAAAGTCCCGGGGTCCCCTTCCCTCACAATTGCATTCCTAGTTGAGGAGTCGAGGATGAGGGGCCGGGATCTATTGGCCAGGTCCACAGTGGCGGGTGTGTTCGTAATTTGGAGAGTGCGGGCATCCCCTTGACCTGAAGTTGATATTACCCGAGTTTGTTCATTTGATTAAAGTCTTGCTTGATTAATTTTTGTTATAAGCACAACTTGTATAATATGTCAAGCACATGGATGCCTGCGAAAGTGCCGACGGAAGTAGATTGTAGATATTGTTTGTAGTGGGGTAAATGAGACAAAAATACGCTGTTAGCGCCAGTTAGTAGAACATGTTTTAAATCAAAGCTAGAGTATGTGGAGGACCTACTTATCCCTAATATCAGGCTGGATGCAAACATACAGATGAATCCAGCGGAAGTCATGTTCCACTCCCTATAAAGATTTCCGTAGTTACAATTAACAGTTACAAATGGTGATATTAAGTGATTTGGATTTTCAATTTGAACTAACGAGATAACAGTGTGCAGTGAAGCTACAACCTAGAGGTCTCACTATATTATTTGGGTTCCTCTGCTCACCAAAACAACATATTCAAACACCGTTTTTATCTACATAATGCACCCAAGTACTTGTGGGAGGTCACGGAAGGTCGCGCCGTGGATGCTTTTAGCACAGCAAATCCCATAAGCGGCCTGGTTTTCGAATTCACCGCCGTCTGTCTTACTCCGCTCTGCCGTCGCGTCGCTCCCCTCCTCGCGCTGTTCACCTCCATCGGCCGGCGGCGGTGCGGAGAAGAGGAGGACGGCGAAATCCATAACCGGCGGAGAAGAGGAGGACGGCGAAATCCATAACCGAGACACTTACGTGATTCCTGTGTTATGCAAATGTTAAAATCCTTCACCGTGCGACCTTTCGTGACCTCTCACACGCACTAAGGTGCATTAGACAAAAAACGGTATTTGGATATATTGTTTTGGTGAGTATCAGGGATGGGCAAAATCCTTTGGTAAGGAGTTTCAAAATCAAAATCCTAAACCCTCTTAGGAATACGCACAAAATCCAAATTCATCCAAAATCCTTTACGTGTTTGCCAAATTTTCAAAATCAAAATCCAAAAATGGATTTTGAAAGTCCAATAAAGGATTTTGAAAATCCAATTATTTTCAAAAACGAAAATCCAAATCCAAAATCCTTTTAGGAAATAATCACGAAATCCAAAATCCTCAAAATCCTTCACGTATTGTAGGAGTTTCAAAATCCCGGATTTAAAATCCAAGGATTTTGCCCATCCCTGGTGAGAATAGGAACCCAATTAGTATAGTGTGACCTCTGTGTTCAAGCTTGGACCTCGTGAAGAGAAGAAGTAAGTCAGAAGAGCTTCTTCGCAGGTGGATTTGAATGGACTGATTATTAAAATGATCCTCGTATCCTTTCCAATTGCTTAGGGAAGGGGGGTTACGAAATTAGTACATCAGCTCCTCCAATTGGGATGGAACTCATTCGACACATTTTAGGGATAGACTATGGTTATAAATTGCGAGGTGTGACTGGTCATTTGAGTAGGGGGCATCGCACAGGAACTACTGTCCCAATTAGTCGCGTATCCACTGCAGACTGCACACGCTTTGGATTTGCTCAGTCCTTCACACACACACACAGGAACCAGTTATCTCATTGGAGTGGAAAAAGATGATCTAATTGCATTCAATGCGGTGGACATTCACGCTCCGTCCCTTTGCATACCGCATCTCAATCTCTTAATGCAAATTTGCACTCCAAAGAAATGGAAAGGAAGTATTTCTGAATTTATTGCAAGCCCACACTTTATTTATTGCATTATACTTTGTCGCCATTTTTCTTGTTGGATTTCCGGAAACAAGTTTTATTGACTTAGACTACCAGCCACCATCCATCTGATCGTGGATGGGATGCGCATAGCCCACAATGAGGTCCCGCCACATGTGCCAGAGTTGAGTTGAAGTGATTGTTACTTTTGTGTGGCTTTTATGTAGATTTTACGTGGTGCATAGTTATTCCCAATTTTTGAGAAAAAAGAAATTAATGTTATTCTTGTGCAAATTTGGGCCGCGACTTTAACGTTGAGGTTAACCATAATTTTGTGTATCATCAATTTTGCTACTTTACTTCAACTCTGAAGTAACGTTGCAATGTGACGTTGCGTTATTTTATACGCAAAAGCACCTGCCAAAGGTTCACGTTAATTTAACTTTGTGTTTTCTGTGGTCGGTCTATACTATGATCAGTAATACATTACAAATAGCTAACGTCATTAAAAGATAATGAAGTAAAACAATAATCAAAAACATTGCCAATTCGTACAGCGCTTAAAGCGGAGTGTTAGAATACAACAATAAATTTGTATATAAATTAAATATTTCATTCAAGTCAGACGATTACAGTATTGGGTTTTTAAGAACCAAGTTTACTAATTGCAAAACTACAAGACATTCAAAACGCGCAGTAAAACTAAAACTTGCAAATTCACAGGCTTGTCGTGGAGGGCCGTGTAATGCAACACGACTTACAATGGAGTTAGGTTACCCCATTTGACATATCCATCTAATGGTCATTAATGGTCGCTCTCATGTGGGAGTCTAAGAATCCCTGTTGGGGTCACTTGAAATACAGCATGTCTCAGTGTTAAAATTTTTCAAACCCACAATGACATTTATGAACCGCTCCAGTTGCGCACCATAAAAGAGGAGTGTGTTTTTGCTTGTGAGCAATGCACTACGCAATTTTCGCATTTCAGGCGGGAATGCCAAACAAAAGTTTACCGCCAAATGCCAAAAATTAAAATTGAAAATTTTGTGGCAAGAAGAAACTCTTGGTGGTTGGTTAACATGCGTCTATGTGTAACTTTAATTCGTTGGAATAAATATTCTATAAAATTCGAGAAGTTAGAAAATCAAGTGCTGAGTCAACGCCAACACGCCGAGCAATTTCAGATAGTCAAGTCAGTAAACCATACAATCTAGTAAATTCATTAGATTATATAATTTCTAAGCATTACCGCATATGAAACGAATAGTTTAACTGTAGCTGGATAGCGTATTTTGTATTTTGCCATTTTACCATTTTGCCAATTCTACTAATGCCAATGAGTGCATAGGAGTCCAATACGATGTATAATTGAATAACCCCTAAAAAGCACTGGATTTGAATTAACATTTACCACCATGACTCTGTCCGTAACATTAACGACAGACCCGCAATTTCCCATCCTGAACAGCCGTCCCACATTTAGGTAGGATGAACCATTTCCAGTGTCCAAATCTCCAAAGTACAAAGGCTAATTGCTTATTGCTTCTCGTCAGGCATTTGACTGGCGGTATTTGGTTGAAATAATGCGTTTTTTTTATCACTAGCTCAAGATTAGTGCTAACTCCAGTTATAAGAAATTTGGAGTATATTGGACACACATGTAAGGATGGCATCAAATCAAATTACTGTCGAGTAACTCGCATTATTTCTTTGGAAGAATCATCTGCCAGAATTGGAAATATTGCATCAGGTGTTATTGGCTGGACTTTGGCTGTTGACTTTGGCAAATTGGGTTAATATTCCTTCGTTCCAACAAGTAGAAATTGGCATTTGGCATGTCCTCAAGTTTCTTTCCGCTTGAGCGTTATCCAGTCCAAACTCAATTCCACGTATGCATCCCGTACAAGTGATTGAATTAACTTGTGCTTTCCAGTTGCAGTTGCAGTTGAATTTTTGACATTTTCATCTGATCGCTAGCAAGTGTGTAGGGGTTTCAAATTTGTTTGAACATTGCTTTGGAACTGAACGTCCGAATTAGAGTCGAACAAAGACACAAGACTATGAAGATCCAAATTTGCCGCTGCAGATAAGTTCATAGACAAGCAACAGCAGAGCGAAAAGAGGACACGCATATGGAGTGTTCACTCTTTGTCTCACTTTAGTAGAGCAAAAATAGTTGAAAGCGGGTAAAGAAAAAATACATACTAGAACTTAAGCACCGCCCATGTGCGTTACTTTCCTAACATACTGTTATGTTATATAGGCCAGTTGTGTCTGATACTACCAGTTTTCGTAACGTGGCGTTGTCTGTAATTGCCGCGGCTGGATTTTTGGTATGTTATAGAACAATATGTGCTTATAATATCTTCTTCTATGTTAGATAGTTCTATGAATTTTAGTGCACGTTAAAATTTTACTTGGGATATACACACTAATTAGGCTTGCGCATATATGGGGTTGCTGAGTGTGTGTGTGTTTTCAACACATAAAATGTAACACTTGTAGCCCGCAAATTGTGACAGTTAGAGGCGCGTGCAATGTGCGCTTCTTAGTGTGCTCCGTACTTAATGTGATTATAATGTAATTGGTATTCCCTCAAATACCGTTATACAGGAAGCAATAAATAAACAGAAAAGCGCTAATGTGCCTTTAGGTTGGAAGCAGCTGTGTCACACCTAATACTCTTAAATGGCATTAAGTAAGGAGCAAATGAAATTAACCGATCGCTTCTATAAATATTCCGGCTAAATGTCCAGTTGCGGAGGTGTTTCCTTCGGCGCAGCAGCTATTAAAGCATTAAAAATTGTGACTGCGTTTCCAAAGGTACATCGGAAGAAGCAGTGCTTCTCAACAGCGTTTTAATCCCAATAAATTTTAGTAACCGAACCGGGCTTGTAGTTTGTTTAGGATATAACGTCAGCAAGCGCTGCAATTCGGACAGACGGACGGACGGACAAAACGATCACACTACCTGTGGCATATGCTAAAGCATATCTGCTCGCTAATAAAGTGGGTTCTTAACTGAAAATGCACTTACCGGTGCTTGAACACGAAAATCCTTGTCATAATTCATTGAATCGTTCAAGTTTAATTGTTTAATTTGTACGGGTTGTACGTCCTGTCCCGTCAGCTGCTTACAGAACTTCCATGAAAACGAAGCTGAACACTTTAAATATCTTGATAAATTAACATAAGTGCATCGAGCACTATTTGGAGTGGATTGCTGCAATTGGTGCAACAAGCACCTAATTAATTCTTCGAACACTTCTGGTTAAACTGAACGGAGAATTACAATCCGGTTCGTAGCTTCGTTTCCCAATAATGTGCTTCAAAATTTCATGACGATATGCTAGCAATAGGTCATCTTACAGCCATCAACAGGGTGGGCTTTTCCTGCTCAATAATAATTGTCATGACTGTCACGGATTCAACTCATTTGCAGTAATATTGTACTCATTGCCGTATCATAACGTTTTTAATTTAAGTGGTTCAGGTCAAGAGTTATCAGATGATGGCCTCACCCAGCGCGCAACGGAAAGTTTGGCACGTAGGCTTCGTCAGAATCTCGAGTTCTGCATTCTGCATCCCAATCTCAAACAGGACGACACACATCAAACAGAGAAAAGTGTGCAACTGATTTCTAATATCCAATATCCTAATGGCAGAGGAAGCCCATGTATAAAATTTTTGTCTAATTCTAAGTCTCGTTAGTCTCGGAAATTTCAAACGTGCTTTGGAACTGGAAATCTGAAACCAAAATTAATAGAAATTATAGCTAGCATCCTACATGAAGTGTGAATTCAAGGCGTCGCTAGAACTTAACAATTTGAACTCCTGCCATTTTTACCTATATTAGCGTACTAATTACACACTACCTGCGGATTTTCAAAAATTCTTAGAAGCAAGTTTTTGCTTCTTAGAGCAAATTGTGACATTTCGGATCTGATGGAATATGGTTTCGGATGGTTTTTATCCGATCCGATCGGAACCGTAGTTGTTATGGATTGATAAGTGCTTTTTGGAGTTTGCGTATGCTCCCGTAATTTCTGAATAAGCCCACTAATTTTAAAACGCAGCTCTATATACTCTGGACACACCTTTAGTTTTTAATATATCTGGTCGACCGCCAAGTTATCCTGAACTGAACCTGGCTTCAAATTTCAGGTTCGCGTTGCCGCTCGACCTGACCCACGCGAAGCCTTACGCAAAGTCTATTTTTATGTGATAGGGCATGCATAAACCTGAGTATTTGCACTCATTCGATACGAATTTTGATTGACAGGTCCACTAATTAAGTTATATTTTGACGTAATTCACAATTGATGCAAAAATAAAATACGCATCGAACCTAGATACCGTAAATGACCAAACAGAACTCCACCCCCCATCTAGAAGCCCTTCCCCTATTAGAAGCCCTGAATTGGTTACTCAATGTCAATAACTGTGTGTTAGTTTAGTTCTAAATTATTTATTTTATGAGAGTTGTGTTGCCATGTTAGCCAATCAACTAAGTGTCTTAATTGTTACACATGAATGCTTTGGTAGAACACTTTAATGAATAAATCAATCAATCAATCAGCCCTGTCTGTGGGTGGATTCTGGGAATAGAATAAGCCAGCCCTGTCCTAATAAAAGCCGCCCGTGTTTCTATGTCCCGCTCGCTCATTTCCATTCCGCGGGTATTTTCGTCTAGCTAACAGACCTGCCTGATTAATACGTCTGACTCCGATTACTAAATTTAACTTTCATTGATGGTGAATTTGATTTGTTTCACACTAAATAAAACCCAGTATTGGTATTGTGCGCAGCACTAATTTGAAATTATTTATTAGAAGCCCCTGCTCTAATAGAACCCCCGCCTCGAGGTGTCAATTTTGAATAGAAGCCCCGGGCTTCTATTGTGTCATTTACGGTAGTAGTAAACTGATATTTTCAAGTGCAGATTGAAAACATTCATGTGCAGTAGTGCAATTGGGTTTTATTCCTGTTCGCCCACAAATGCCAATATTGAATTCTGATTAAACCACCCGCATTTGTTTGGAAGGTCTGCTCTTCTGTAGGCCAGGTGTAGGCTATTAACACGGATTGTCCATAGTCCAAGTACATTCGGAGAAAGTAAATGTTTTTGTAAAATTAAACCAATTCCCAAGAAAATTGTTATCAACGTTCACATCCGAACCCCGCATCATCAATCGGCCATAAGCTCTGCCAAGCAGAGGTCCTAAGAGCGGCTGTTTCACAATGCACGTTTACCTCACACATCGTATCCAAGTTCAAATCGCCCTTCAACTCCTGCACTCAATTTCCCTCATAATCTCCATGCAATTCCCACTCACAACTTCCATTAAATACCACCACACGACCTTCATAAAATACCACCACACAGCCTCCGTTAAATAAAACCATACAACTTCCATTAAATACCAGCGCACAACCTCCATTAAAGACCACCACACAACCTCCATTAAATCCACCTTGAGCAATCTAGGCCTTCGGCAAATCCCGACCGCACCACCTCCTCCACAAACATGCTAGAATATTACGTCATAGTATCATGACAACATCGTGACATACTTATAACTAACTAGCTCTCTGTGGGGCCTTCGTCTCGTGACCTTCGCTTCGTATGCTGCATTCCTAAGGTCACTCATTGCCTTAGAATTTTAAGAAATTGTTTTTTCTGGGACTGTCTTCTGTGCACGTAAATGCGGCTGGGCTTCCCTCGACGTAAAATTCCATTCAAATTACAGAGTATCTTTCATTGGCACTGATTTAACTATGTATGAGGCAAATTTCGGAATGTCTTTGTGAGACGGATTTGGTGAGACTTGGTCTGGTTATAGTTCGGAGGAATCATGTAAAATTATAGCACCTTTGCCTCGCTATCACACTGTACATTCCGACGTCAGATTCGTCCAAAAAGAATGTCCAACGTTATACATACATACATAATTTTGGACGAAAAAAGCCCCCTCCTATATGGAGAGGACATCTTGGTAGCCCCTAGTAACGCTCAAAAATTGAACCAGTGGAAAACGCGGCAAATGATTAAAATGATAAAACATAGTGCAAAACCCAAACCATAGTTCAATGACCTCACAACGTTAGGATTATGGGCTGCGGAGCGCGACTCCGAAAATCATGCGCGGGAGCCATCCAGCGGCAGTTGTAATGAACCTGGAGGCAGCCTTTGTTTTGCCGAAATATACAAAAATGTTCTCCCCATAAGGGGAGGAGGGAAGGGGTTTCGTTCCTCCAAGTACATAATTACATTAACATTTTTGAAAACGGCAAACTGTCCAATGTAAATAATCTATTCCTGCGTGGGATTAAATTTTGTAAACATTTTTCAACAATGTACTGTTTTCATAGCATACATTCTTGTGAAATGTTCACAAAATGCACTTCGTGTGGTAAAACGCCCCACTACATTAGCTAATACGCCCCACCCTTAAAAATGTATGCTTATTTGCCCCACCAATGCTAATGTACAGGGGCAACCCATTCATCAGTATTGGTGGGGCGAATTAGCTTGCCAACTCGATTTTTAACATAGGTGGGGTGGGGAGTAAAACTTTTAACACAAGATAAGGGCGTATTAGCCAATTTAGAGTGGGGTATATTTTACTGCAAGTCAAAATTAGGAAAAAATACAAATTATGCACTAAAATGACGGAATTGCAAGGGAAGTGGTTGTAATTTTGAAATACAAAAAGGTAAATAAAAATATTTCTTGCAATTTTTACTTGTACCGTGTATTGGGTGAGGCCTCCACTCCCAAAGGTCAATTTTGAGCTCCGGACAAGTGGGAAGTGCAAATTTAATAATTCATTGTTAAGACAGGACAGGAAATTAGGGTAAAAAGGATTATGTGGATTTCGCCCGGTGTGCGTGAAAGTTTATAATACATATATCCTTCATTTACTCCGCGCTTTTCTTACCGCTCGCACTGGGCGGGATCTTCGTGTGAACACCTTTAGTGAAACCCTTGAAGTATCAACTGTTTTTACTCCTCGGTACAATCTCAGGCTAACCCTTTAGTCGCTGGGCTCCCTTGTACATCTATCTCCAGT
>JAAXYW010003702.1:0-10919 GCA_036851895.1 Orthonychiurus folsomi | reverse complement strand
GGCACTCCCGACCCCGGTCACCAATTCATTATAGGAAATTGTGCCGCGAAAGCGATTTGGATGATGGGAACTCATTATTCATTGTAATCGTCACGGGACCTTGAGAGTTGTCTGGATTTGGTTCGATTACAAAGAAAACTGGAGAAAGTGTAACACGACAGCTGATGTATTGTACGTGCATGATACACGCACAGTTTCAACCAACAAACCATGCATGGACAAGGTGCGAAACCACATTTTGCACGTAGTAAGGAAACATGCAGGCATAAATCATGTCCTGAGTCAAGAAATCCGGGTTAAAAAAATATCCCGAGTCTTGAAACCAAGGACTCTGTTGCCGGGGAGGAAAAACTTAAGAAAAGAATAACGAGGGAGTCAGGGTGGTAATTTCCTATTGTCATTCTGTAGGGTTCACCTTCCTTCTGCAGCCCAGCTTCACACTAATGATAAATCCATAAAGCAAAACTACCAGGACCTGCTAGGTACTACTGTACTTCTCTGCAGTCAGTCTATCACGTCCTCGCTGTTTGAGTTACGTTTAATTAATGGAGCGAAGTGGGGGGTAATTTTGACTCCACACCCGCGCCGCGCGCCGAGCTTCACGTACATTTTATAATTGGAAATTGCTTAGGCACCGCCATTGTAATCCTGCCATGTGCAACAAATTACTGCAGTTTTTGCAAATTAAATGGTGATTGCTTTGATAAGAAAAACACTGCATTGAAAACTTTCTGAATTCAAATTTAAATATGGGGGAGTTGTGTTCTTGACTGGAATCCAAAGTCTGAGGAGGACCGGGTTGAATCATACTTGCACATGCTTGAGGAATTTTAAATAAGGGGTGCTTATTTCTCAAGTTCAGTTCCTATCCGAAAGGTAGAATACTTAATTAGTTTCACCTTGTCTGAGGACAGTCTTTGGTCTACCAAATGTTTATATGATTTTATTAAATTGAATATGCTTCCTTCTATCAGATTACTGGAAAAAATATATTAATAAATATGTAAATGTATATAATTACTTTTAC
Source organism: Orthonychiurus folsomi (assembly GCA_036851895.1). Taxonomy (NCBI): domain Eukaryota; kingdom Metazoa; phylum Arthropoda; class Collembola; order Poduromorpha; family Onychiuridae; genus Orthonychiurus; species Orthonychiurus folsomi. Next base: position 9,892 of record JAAXYW010003702.1, on the reverse strand, counting down.
TTTTACTAATTGCTCAAATTTTGGATGTAATACACGTCCAAAATTGAAGTTAATCCTCTGAACAGTCATTTAACTAACTGTTTTGATAAGTGTAGTAAATTTTGCTAGCCAAACAGAACAGAGAAAGCCCCTATAAGGAAATTGAATATTCACGTACGTTATCTGAGGGACGGCGGGAGAGTGAGCACTTTGCTAATTAGCCATCTTGTGATAACAGAAGTACCCATTAGTTAAAACCACATCTGGGTATCAAACCTTTCCATCAACAAATAACTGTTTACGTATGGAAAGTTAAATTTCCAGTACGACGTATTTCTGGGCTTTGTTATGTGAAGCGAAGGTTTACTATAAAATGTCTTTGTGCAACGGATTTATGTTGGGCCAGTGCAGTAGTGTGGTGTGCGGTAGCACAGAGAAAGCAGTGTCGTCCGTTGGCTTATCCATCCCGAACATCATTTTGCGTTTGCGTCGCGGCTTGACATTTGCCATTAAACTAAACCAGAGATACTTTCAAATACCCACGCCCATAAATGCCCGGGGTTTCAATCTTATTTATCTAAGATTGAATGACAACTAGCAATTAGTGTACACTACCGCCGCGCCGCTGAGTGACTAATGTAAGCTTTGATTAACGAAAGCAAAAACTTTTCCTCGTCAGTGAATTAAAAGCAATTCGCGTTTGACAGTTTCTCAAAGGCTCAAATACATACATTATACTTGCGAAAGTAATTAAAAAGTAATTCATGTTGAATATCATACGCTTGCTTGAGAGATGGGTTGGATGAACTTCCATCCGTTCCTTTTTACTCCCTCGCGTAGCAATACTTTGATTTGCAACTTTTGCAAGAAGCGCACATCAAATGGCACGTGTTTGCCTTAAAACTTTATTTCACTTTTCCTCTATTTTTAGAGTTACTAATCCACAATAACTTAGCACACCTTTCTTCTCCCTCCCCTGACTTTGTGAAACAATTAATGGTCAGTTCAGTGTGGCATGTATACTGCGCAGCATGAGATCAAGTCGGTCCCAGGTCTCGAATGGTGTCACAAACATTCAGTGCCGAAATCCCCTATTTATTTATGGGCATGGCTGGGTCAGTAGTGTCCAGTCAAGATAAATTGTTTCCCGGATTTCTTTTAAATTCTTCTAAAGCCCTTCTCTAGCCAAGAAATTCTACGTATGAAGCAGAAAGTACCGACAGCTTAGCTGGCCAAAACACAGACTCAGGCGGCAGGCGGCCAGGCAGTTCAGTTTTTCTACGCCGAGCTACTTGGTGTACTTTGCAAGACATACACATTATGAGGCTTTCCAATCTTTTAAAACATTCCCACCTTCATACATATTACCTGGTGCTGGAAGGGAGGGCAGTAAACATATTTTCTACCTGGCTTAAGCAATGGCCTACCATTAGAGTGACAAAGAACAAACAAGTCTCATTCCCAACTACACAAAAGCATTCTATTTTCTTCCAAAGAAAGTCTTTCCGGCATTAAGCTCTGTAGGTGGCTTGTCAAAGTCACATTTTTCTCGTCGTATTAAGGCAAGATGGGCTCGCTCGCAGATTCTTGAAAGGATTAATGTTTCCAGCTCTATTACACATCTTATTTGCTGTAAACTACAGGCGAGGAATTCCAGCTCGGAATCCTTTATTCTAACAAATCCTTAAGACACGCAGCTGCACTTTTCTCCAAGCTCAGCTCATTGTTAATGACGGTCGAAAAATGTATATGCTTGGAGGGTCAAGACTTTGTGAGATTTTGAGCATTGATTAAATACGGAACTTAATGGGGGAAATCCAGCTTTCCCAAGTTTTAAATTGGGATCCCTCGCACCTGCAGCTCAGAAAACAAATAAACACATTGGATATTCCTTTGAAGATTATATGGTAATGGTTGAAAATCCATCCAGCCATTGAAATTCTGACTACTCGCTTCGAGGAAAGTATAGAAGTACTTGGGAGTTTGAGCTCTACTAATGCCTGAATGGAAAGGATAATGCCAATTCCTTTGCCCGTATCACGTGACGCAGACTCAACCTCTAATTTCGCTACTGCGACGGCGAGGACAAAGGAAAGAAAATACGAACGCCCAAAGAAATAAACTTTTTCTTGGATGCTAGCACAGAAGGGAAAAGCAAAAAGCTTCATTTCCATTTCCATCATTACAAACTACAGTGGAAGCAGTGACATTTTCTCGAAAAGGGAAAGCAAATAATATGCGGTCGGGCGGGTTCAAGTCTACATGAGGAATAAAATTTCCAACTATTGCTTATTGCTTTAGTAAAGACAAATAGAACTACGAACTTACCTCAATGATAACCACACCAAGGGTTTTTGGATCGTCGTCTGAGGTGAGATAGGATCCAATAAAGATTCCAACGGGAGACAACACCGCGAACAAGAGAATTGAACTCAAAATCGTGAGCAATTTGGCTCGAGATGCACACAGTTCCATTCCCATGCAAAAGGAGATGACGAACTTGTGGGATGCTATTGCACCGAACATTAACCACAGGCTGGAAGAGTTCTGCAAGGAAAATCAAATCAATATTATATTAACATGGGGGTAATAAAATGCAAATTAATACCCTATTTTAGAATTCCAAGCACTCGAGCCCTGCCTCAGTTTATTAAACCAAAATACTGAAAACTCGCCGCCTGTGCATTGTTTGACATTTGCATAATTTTAAAAGGCTCTTAATTATATCATAAATATGTAATCCGGGCCTTCTTCAAAAAACTTGGAACTTTGTATTAATTCACATTTTTATACATGTCGAAAGATGACATCAAATATTGGGTTGTAAGCCTTGAGTCTCATTTTAAAGGTTGAGCCCTGACCTGAGTGTAAAATAAATGATCTAAGACACAAAGGTTGACTCAATTCTGCTTATGACTACAAATACCAGTTCAGTTTAATAAGAATATGTGCAACCTTCATTAGTTAGAAATTTCTAGAACTTCTACGCTTACAGCTTAATGTTAACACTTAGATTTGCACGGAGTTTGTATAACTGGACCACCTGACAATGGCAAATCGTTATACGTACTACATGTAATTAATTGAAAACCTTTCATCATTTGTTCCAGCGATTGATTGTGTTCAGAAAGCAATTATTATTAAGTCGTGCAAACAAATTTGAATCCACTCTCCCGGACCCCGGAAGAGCACGCGTTGAACTTAATTAAGTGTACAAACTCTACAAGTATATGAATACCCTGGAATGAAGTGGTACTTCCGTTCTGAAATTACAATTCGGAAGACAAATAAATTCACAAACTGAAAATGGAATTTCAAGTGGAATGCGTAGTCTACCAATACATTATTTCTTCAACTTGAAGAGAGGTGACACTCTGTCTTGAATAAATGAATATAAAGTGAAAGAATACTTTATTTTATATTAGCAGGTGAAAGTGCTCCCATTCAAACACAAATTTCAGAATTCAAATCATAGCCACCACTGCACGTAGCATAGCCAGGCAGCTTGGTCAGGACAAGTTTATGAGTTGTTGTTCTTGTTACTACGCCGCGCCGCTCCGGATATTTGAACCCCGACATATCGTTTTCTCCGACAAACTTTTACTTTATATTGGAATTGAAAAGCCCCACTTCAACACAATACTCAAAATGTTGAGAAGGACTGAATGAAGCGTCTCAGGCAAAATTGGGGAATACGCAATATTCTATACTCCACACGACGAGACGTCGTCGACGTTTTCAGGTCACTGGTTTAGATTTGATTGACGCAAATTGAAATGGATGAGACAAAAAGATTGGACAATATAGAACGACTGGAAAGGTTTACTATAGCTGTAAATAAATGTCAAATGCTACGTGCCGGTTTTTTCAATTTATGAACCATTTTCTAGATTCCAGGCTTTGTCTCACGTTTACAATAACAAACTTACCATAGCTCTACCTAAATCTTGAAAAATCTTTCTAGCTGAATTTGCTTTGCCAATTTCAATAAATTTTGCGATAGAATGAATGCAAACGATAAAAGCACTTCAAATTAAACGTACCTGAATTCCAATCGCAATCCCTTCCACGATAGCATGAAAAGATAAAGCAATGAGTGCCAGGAAAGAACGAAGCATAGATCCAAACTTTGATCCAGAATCCTCGTCAACTTTTTGAACTAAACTGTTCCCGGAGCCAGTACTTGAATTCTTGTTCTCTTCACAGCATTCATTAGCGGATAGTGTAATTGTGACCCCAGAATGTGCTACCAAAGGGCTGGATGCCCTTGAAGTATTTAGAAGGGAGGATCGTGGACCTCCAGGTATTTCTACAGGAATTCCATGGGCCATTGAACTGTGGCGAGTAATCGCATTGTGGCTGTGATGTGAATGGCCGTGGCCTGGGTTCACCATAATGAAATGGGCAATTTCTTCAATTAAATAAATTAAACAAAGCCCGGAGAGCATGAGGACTTCAGCCATGGGGAAATGTTCGTCAATGTTTGAGTTTGTCCAGGCGTCCGGATTCTCCAGCAGAGAATCTCTCACTTCAGGAATCATGTGCATAGCAGCAGTTGTTAGAAGAACTCCAGCACCGAAACAAGAGAGAATCGTTAGGATAATGTGATAAGCTCCATGGTTTAGGAAGTTGGTCCGCATTTGCTGGACTTTCTTCATTATAAAGTACGGGATCATTCCTAAGAGGAATGAGATAACTCCAAGGGCTGCCAAGACTAACCACTTTTCCACAGAAATTGCCATTTTGAAAATCTAAAAAAATCCAGCTTGTGTAAAGATTTTGCACCACTTCCGTGAGCATACTGAACTTCAAATAAACTAAAACCAGCTGGCTGCAATTGGTCCATAGTTTAGATAGAATTAAATTTAGAATCAAAACAATTATGTATAAAATGAATTGAAAGTTATTTGTAAACTGCGATAGAAATGACGGAAATGACCAAGCTTGTCATGGTAAGAGCTGGGAACAGGTGCGGGGCAGCTAGCTTCGAACTAGTACATTATTTAAACCCCAAATCTTTACCTGAGCAAGATACCCCGAAGGACTTGATAATAAATGTGGAGGATGGATGAGTCTTTTTGCACCACTTCCGTGAGCATACTGAACTTCAAATAAACTAAAACCAGCTGGCTGCAATTGGTCCATAGTTTAGATAGAATTAAATTTAGAATCAAAACAATTATAAAATGAATTGAAAGTTATTTGTAAACTGCAATAGAAATGACGGAAATGACCGCTTGTCATGGTAAGAGCTTGGAACAGGTGCGGGGCAGCTAGCTTCGAACTAGTACATTATTTAAACCCCAAATCTTTACCTGAGCAAGATACCCCGAAGGACTTGATAATAAATGTGGAGGATGGATGACTCCGTGTGCAAAACCCAGACGAGAGAAATCGAGACTAAATTTTTGTGCCGTGTGCAAAAGCCTTTATAATCAAATAATTTATTTTTTTATGGCATGGAATTCGAGACTTATCATTTCAATTCTTTTTGTACTCTGGCTTAATAGATAAGCGGTAATATTAATTGCACAATCGAGCCCACACAGGGTCAACACGTGGACTATAGTTACTTCATGTGGTATGGATATGGAGGCTCAAGTAGATTTAATACACATTGTTTCAAATGTCAAGTATTGCAAAACTGACCAGCTAAGCAGAAGCTAGAAAAGCCTCCCACAAATGATAAAAGGTGCACAAACACGAAAACAAGTATATATATGCTGACCTCACCAGGGTGAGGTGTACTTGATTATTCGCATGAATTTTAACCTGAACTACTAGCAATTCCACGCCACTTTAATGGACAAATATAATGTTAAGAGCTGGTTAACAATGCAGTTTGAAATTTGTGTTCTGAGAGCAATGAACTAGGATGAATTGGTAATTGACGATGCTAGTGCTTCTCTCACATTGTTGGATTTTCCAACTTGAACGCATGGCCAGCTTTGACTGTGACGGCACCCCCGCGGTGTATCATAATAGATTTTAGTAATGAGGTTTGACTCACGGAATTGAATAGAAACCAAAATCTAATTTGGCTGAATCTTGTCAAACTCAACTACAGTAAATCGTAAATGTATGAAAGCAACTTCAGAGCTGTCAGAATCAATGGTTAACATAAATTTAATCAGTGTACTTCTAGAGAACTTCGATTAAAAAATCTGTCTACACTCAAGTCATGATGGGATCGTCGTCACTAATTGGTGGATACGTCTCATGGAGTAATCGATAAATATATGAAGGCGCGTGGCTTCCACTGTAATACAGTAAAAAAAAATCACAACACTGCTATAAATAGCATTAGCGTATTTAGAATTCAGAACATTACATGTTAAAGATGAAAAGGGTGACAAGTTCAGGTGGAACATAGTCAAACACTGGATTGTAGATCTGAGCTTTCTCCAAGTATTTGGAATCAGAATAGTCGACCAAGGATTCGGGTGACACAAGACGATTTGTAATCTTATCGTTCGCTGATCTTGGATACTCAGGGCTCAGCTTATACAACGGGGACAAAACAATGACTGGCACATTATAATATTTGGCAGCCATTGCAACAACGTGGCTTCCAGCAACAGCCTTAAGTCCTCCATTAGCCAAAACTGTATGGGTTCCAATTATTACTTTGTTTACTCTTGACATCATAGCAAAAATTGACGCATCAGGTATTAAAGTCGTTTGAATATTGAAGCCTGCCAGTCGATTTGCCATTTCGTGGCCCTGAAGAGAAAAAAAGTTTTGAATAAAATGTGCTCGTTCAACTCTTCCAAACAGTGGTTTTTTTAGGAAATAACTTGGTAAGCTGGAGCACACTCTGCAATAATAACTTCAAATTCTGCTCTCTTAGCAGCTCTCCTTAAAAATGTTTCTACAGTCCGAGATTTCCCAAGAGTTAGGACAACTTCATTTGAATTAATATGTTTATCTGCATCTTCAGCAATATTATCCGCACTGGAATTGTTTTAAGAAAAAAAAATTAGGTTGGTTTGGAGTTAGGGAGTGCAGCAATGTACATCTTACCTGTTTTCCAGATCAAAAAGTAGCTCCCGAATTGCCCCTTGGATGTCCGATCGAAGTTCTGGAATTACTTCAGTGTAGTCCGTTTTAGCAGCAGTGGCTATCCACACTTGACTGATTCAGGAAACTAACGCCCGTAACTGCGACCTATAGTTTCAACCGTTGAAATGATTTAAAAACAGACAGGGTGGTTTATCTCTTCTATAACCTTTATATGACACACGCATACCTTTTTCCTAGTTGCAAAGTCGTCTTGGACAGTTTTGACTAATCGAAGGATGATGTTGGACGGTGCAGACTCGGACATTGCAGCTTTCAGGAGAACACCTCTAGCTTTGTAAAGCCATTCAATCAGTTCGCTGAAGAATATTAAAGTCAGTTAAACATTAGCCCACTATATTTCGTTAGATCCACTAATTTGCTTACCTAGCACTGCTCCACCCATTTCCTTGAACATATTTATCAACTAGCTTAAGAGTTGTGTTTGCCAATTCACTTGATCTGTTGTAATTCCTGCAAGAGACAAATTCAATTCAAATTTCATATCTATCATATCTTAAGCACGGCCAACAGGTAGCCGGTAATTGCGTAAGCTTAATTTCCGCAGTTTACCACGGGTTTCAATCTACTTGTTATTATTTGAGCATACTAAATTAAATTATTCAACGTGCATGTTTTGCAAATCGTGATATTTTGTAATGACGAAATTAGGGGGCCAATACCGGTAAAATAAGTAAATTGCACTAAAGCTTACGCCCGTTTTAAAGCAATTTCAAAACGTTGGAGCTGGGCTTCAATAGCCGATGAGCTTTTAGGATCCATTGTGCCCAAATTGTAAATGTTCGTATTTTAATTTTCTTATCAATCGAACAATAAGGACACAGGGTTAGATTATACATTTCGATAGCCGATGAGCTTTTAGGATCCATTGTGCCCAAATTGTAAATGTTCGTATTTTAATTTTCTTATCAATCGAACAATAAGGACACAGGGTTAGATTATACACAGAACCAGGTAGAAGTCAGGCACCGACTTTTACTTTTACTTGGTGCTCGTGCTCCTCTCTTCCACGTGTGTTTCTCTGTTGACGCCGTGTTATAAAATAGGTAGACCTGACGGTAAACCGGTGATAGGTAAACCCTGCAGCTGCAGCCTTCACGTACTATTAATTACAATAAAATTTCTAAATGCTTAAATTCATTCGAACTTTTCTCATAGACTATTTGTTCTGTCTTCCCCCCCCCCCCATTCATTTACTCATAAAAAACCTCTTGGTATCATTTCTGCCATAGTCATGTCAGTGTTGGCCGAGAACGAGTAGGAATCGCAATAGACGAAAGTCTTTAAGCTTATTTTGCTAATTGGTCATGAGTCATGCCTAAAGAAATGCGAGACACCCAAATTTATTCTTTAGGATTATTTGAACCGCGCCGCCACGTCGTGCCACTTTGGAGGAGTCTACAAAATTTCGACTTTATACGCATACCCATGTCGCATTCACATATATCTCAATTCTTGTAAGACCGAATTAACAAAGAATTCTGGTAAGGTCGAATTCCTATAAGGCTGATTTTTTAAAATTTTGCCGTTAAATATTTAAAAATTAGGATCAAAATAAAACGCAGCCGTTAAATTACTTACTTTTTTTTTTACTTGCTTTACGGTTCTTTTAGTTATTCTCGTATAAACTATCTTAGAAAAAATATGAGCATTCTAAGTTTTAACATGCCATAGATCAATCATCACAGATCATGATTATGGATCATTCTCAGATCGATCATCACAGATCTTGAATCATTCACCCATAGAAAAACTCTCGATTCCATTTCTGCTGTGCGCGAAACTTTCAAGCGCAGTCAAAGTCGGCCAGGGGACGTTTATCATTTTTGGTTTGGTTCGTGCTAACTATTCGCTATTGCTGTCTTATCTACTGGATTTTCGGTCCAACCGCATATTTTGGACTGGTCGACGGGTTTGGAGTCTAATTCGCTACTCCGAACTCGCAACTTCGGCAGCTGCTAAAATGGTAAGGAATTTTTTTGCCGTTAAAATTTGTTCATAAATTGGAGTAGAGACGGGACGGGTGGATGGTAATGGTGAAAGCCCTTGCTGCCACCTTATGGATAGGTCATGTTAGGTCAGGTCAAGCATGGATAGGATGCATTCTTACTTTTTTTATAGTATTACATTCAAAAATTTGACTTTGTGACCTCTCACTTGCAATCGTGTGGGTGTCCCAAGTCACAAGGGCGATGGCTGCATGAATGCTTTTTGCTGGGAGCATTTTATTGGATTTCATCTTCATCTCAATACTCAATTTCTGCCAAGTGTAAGTGAGTAAAAAATGGAATTATTTAGGAGAGGACTCTCTGTTGCTATTTGTCAGAAACTGACGAAAATGGAGTCCCTGATCCAATCATTCAACTCATCAGCAAAAATATTCAAGATAAGGTAACGCCTCTGTGCATTTTTCATTCGTGAGCTTCAAATGCTTGACATTGTTGTCAATATTAAAACTTCATTGAGCATTTTTTTCTAAAATTAATTGATATTTTTCGTAGATGTTTGCATTGCGATCAGACTCAATCTGTGTGGCAAGAGATGACAAGCTGCATGACATTAAGTTTGGAGACTTGGACTGGAATATTTTAAGATACGTTGAAACTGCTCTTCGCCAACCAAGGGAAGCCGAAATTGATTATACTCCAGATTCAATGTCTACAATTTTTATTATGTGCGAGTCTATGGCAGTCCAAGCTGAGTGAGTCCAATGTTAACAAATATGTATAGAGAAAGAGGCTCTGGATTTTTCCTCTATTACTAAGCTTGCCTGTGTTTTTGTTTGCAGGGAGGATAGCTACGGAAGTCAAGAAATAATTTTCTTTGGAAATTT
>JAAXYW010003701.1:0-10921 GCA_036851895.1 Orthonychiurus folsomi | reverse complement strand
TGGGAACTGGGGAATAGTTGTCTATTTTTGGAACTATTTTTGGAAACTGGGGAATAGTACAACCTATTTTTGGAAACTGGGGAATAGTACAACCTATTTTTGAAAACTGGGGAATAGTACAACCTATTTTTGGAAACTGGGGAATAGTACTTGGGGATAACCACCCCCCACCATACTACTGGTATGCACATTTAGCACTTACACGAACACAACTTATTTGCAAAATTTCACTGCCTCGCTTAATTTACACTACGTAGTGCGATAACCAAGTCTGCATGTTTACGATTCAATTTCACCTTATGCAAAATCGGGTCAAGTTTTATTGCTAACGCTCATCACATACGTACGTGCGAGTTTTGAAAATCCGCACCGGTAGAGATGGCTACATAGGCGGGGAACAATTCTATTTATTAATTAGATCACTGTCTCGCACTCGAGATTGCCAGTCTGACACAGTATACCCATTCATAATATTTGTTATAGATAAAAATTTGGTTACATTAAAACATATCACAGTTATTTGCGTTGGTTGAAATATTTAAAAGTTAATATTAGTCATTGGTAACAGTTATTTAATAAAATATGTTAATTAATACTTAATGGTCATTAACTAAAATTAAAATAAATTAGATTAGATAAGATTATATTTCGACGGTGTTACTGGTCCTTCTCACTTTACACTTGTATGGGGGTATATGTTTCAGGTTTGTTGTAGGTCTTAGGCAGGCCGATTTTAGTTTCCGAACAGGTGGTTGGTTATTCAGTATGTGGGCCGATGATTTTAGAACACTTAGCACTATATCTTTCAAAAGCTCTTTCCCCAATTTGTGTTTCTTCACAAAGTTGCACATTAATGTACTATAAAAATTATTAATATTACATTTCACTTCTGATCTTTAAAGTTGGAAGCTTTATGTACATTTGAAAATCCGCACGTACGTATGTGTTGAATGTTAACAGCAAAAATTTTGTAATTCCAAATTACAATTAATGTCGCTACTCGTTAGCTATGGTGCGACTTCAATGTTTCTAATCTGAGTCGCCGATACTTGTTCTCTGCCTTTTGCTGATTTGAATTGGAGTTATCATCCTACTGCAATTTTGCGTGTCTGGACCAATTAAAACGTTATATTTGCAGAAGAATTGCTAATTGAGATACTTGATTTTAAAAATTCCACACTTCTTGGAGCTATGTGCGGAAATAATGTAGGTACACGCTGTTGAGCCTCACCTTACACTATCAACGGCAACTCACAGCTTAATATACACTGCAATTTTTAATATCTTTTTAAAGTGCAAGTTATTCGCCTATTCACAAACAAAAAGCAAAGGAATCCAACTAACAACATCAGTTTGAATATATAAAATATAGCTTTAACCTTCGGGCTGTCTATGAGCGAGAGTGGCTTCGGCGCAGACATAGAACCCACCTTTTGCCATGCCCTCTTCGATAAGTTCAAATATCGCGTATTATCAATGACTTTTCCGATTACAGCCAATATACCACTTTGCTGCAGTTTTGGAATCAAAGTAGACAACCCTTCAGAATAGCTGTTTGTGCATAATAAATCCCTGAAACTTTGCTTTGCTGAGAAGCAAAGCTTTTCATGCCCAAACTTGGCCCTTATTTCCACAAGACAGTAAGAAGCACTTTGATCGGTACTTTGCATTGCTGATCTCTTTGTTGCGAGTAAGAGACATGCATCACCAAACACCAAATGCTCCATGTTACCATAAATATTTTTCTCGCCAAAACCCGGATAACCGTTTCGCCTATAAAACCGGGGAACATCATCCACGATGATGCTTTTCTGGGACTTATATTCTTCAACAGTCGTGTCCAACCTAGCGTATACTTTGTAATCTTTCTCCAGCAATGCACCAGTCCGAGGTATTGGAGCAAGTACTTGGCTAGTTATGACCCCTTCACAATTCCCATTATCATGTCATTAATAGGAAATGTACTTTTGCTGGTGAACTGATCCCTTGTCTCAGCAGAATTGTAATTGCATCCAGCAAGCATTGGACTGGGGCCTTGAGCAATTTTGCAGTGAACATTGTTCCTCCTATGTAGAATACTGCTATTAGCATCCAACCAGGGATATCAAATTGAGTGAACCAAAGGGTGAGAAGAAATCCATATGACTCTTCTTCATGAGAGCAATAGACGACCTTGAGTGAATACGACGACAATAGAGAGTCGTACTTGTACTTACTGTACTCGCTAGCACAGCCTACAACCGCACAAGTAGCTGTAGAGAAAAATGTGATGGCGTGCAAAAACGTTATCCTTTTGTTCAAAAAACTAGGCATCATTATTGTTTGGCATCACTAGTATAAATCGCAGAATAGTTGAGTGTTTTTGCAATTATTTCCATTGCTACTTGGGGCGGTGTGCAGTACGCGATCTTCCAATTTCGAGGTGATCTGCAGTCTAATGCTTTACAGTCACACGCAGGGCGATTGTATAGAAACCCCAACATGACATTTTGTCCAACAATGCTCGACCGCCATTTGGAGTCCATTGCGATGTCAAAAACTGATAAGTCGGCCGAAAGCACGGGCTGGTAAATTCCATTGCAATATATGGTCCAGCAATAAAAAAAAATGATGAGATACATGGACTCTGTCATAAACCACAATGTAAATTTTGAAAGGGTATTTTGTAATTGCAAATGTTGAAGCCGTGTATGATGGTACAAACATTAGTGTAAGTAATTTATGTTGGTACGCATAAAACGTGTTAACCATCTGGAGAAGGAAATCATAGTTATCAGATGAGGAGAAGAGCACAACATGAACGTAGCACCACTCCGTTTGATGCTTGTGTGAAAAACTACGAAGGCTAATGTTTTTGAAATCACCCATTCTCCTAGTCAGCCATTGTTGATTTGGATTAGAGCTCCGATCGGGTCCTTGCAAACCCGAACCCGAAATACCGGGTCGGATCAAGTGTAAGACCCGAACCCGAAAAAAGTTTACCCGATTTCATTCTTCCAAAACCCGAACCCGAACCCGAAATTGTACTTGTCTTCGTTTGGAACACCATTGCTTAGAATGAACGTGCAGTTATCGGAATTTGTAATGTTATTATCACTTATGAGCAAGGCGCAAGAAACTTTAAATGTCATTGCAAAAACTATAACCAGTTTATGTGTAGAGCACGGCATCTTGAATTTCTCTTGCTTGGTTGTCAAACAACCTATAGATGTCAGAAAATCCTCGGGTAATATTTTGTAATTGGTTGAACGGTTGACCGGATTGGTCTTTTAGATCATGGGCCTCATCTATATACAAAAATGCCACATTTTGTACCAAATGATAGGCATTCCCAAGGCTGAATATATCTTTTTTACCTGCCTCTTGTCCTCGTCACTTGTTCAAATAGAGGACAATTCAGAAACTCAGTCCAAATTAATTTTTTTTGGAAGTTGTATTCCATTTGGAACGTTAATGTTAGTAGTGTCAATAGCAAAGTTGTTTCTGGACTTACATGCGCACCTCTTGCACCATTGGAAATAATCGGACATTATGTTTGCCAAAGCAAGCACAAACAAGGATAATGTATGTAGTATGTATTGCTTAAGGAACCGTGAATATATTAAATTCTGATTTCCAAAAGTATCCCTATAATGTTTCACAGTCGAACACATGATTTTTAAGCTGTGCTTTTTACGTTGAAGGCCGCAGAGAATTCAAAATATATTCTGAGTTCACATGAAATTCGATTTAATATTGATAGTAACCATTCTTCCTTCCCTTTATCACGCGAGGTTATCTGTTTTCTGATTGGTCAAAACCTACAGAGCGTCTCCTACGTGGATAATTTATTTTAAAATCCAGACGCCTTGCTATTAGTGATTGTATCTATTCGCAATCAATGTTGAACATGTCATGTGCATTATGTAGCCCATCACGTCTTTAAATTTAATACAAGCCATATCTATAGTGTCCTAAAGTTGTATAATAAAGAAAAACTAAATAACGCCTCCCAAGAATGAACGCTTGACTAAGTTACTGACTGGAAATCTGACTAAGTTCACTATATCTGCGAAGTGGTGTCTAGGGCGTAAAATTTTGTGCAAAATGTCCCAGGAATAAATTAAAGTGCTGCACAACCCAAGCAGTTTCTTTAAAATTTTGCATTTAAAATTTATCCAACATTTTTATGAACTTTTCTAGTCTACTAGATAACACTTTTTCACATTTGCAACATTTACAACCAAGCACGGAGCTTAGACGCTAGACGGAGACTGCTTAATTAACACGTCTTGCTACTTTGAGACCCGGCTAAAAGTGTAAAAGTCCCCTTGCGAATTTTCCGCGATCCTCTACCAGAGAACAAATCATACCAAACGAGAGCATCAGTATAAACGTATAAAATATGGCTAAAACATTAGAAATTTATTTCAGCGAGAGTGGCTCGGAAACTTTGAATCGAATCCCGCTACACACTCTCCATTAAATCACCTAACCACTTGATCCAAGCGAGTTAAAATTAAGTTTACAATTAAAGAGCACACATAAGAACCTAAAACCAAATTACAATCTCCGCACCGCACATATCCATTTGCATATGCTAAAACATGCAATAACTTTCAGAAATTTTATAGCAATATCTAGTAGTGCAATTAAGTTCCAACATTCTTCTAAATTTACAATTGATAACATCTATTTTTTAGAAAATATAACTACTTACAATAACTTTTCGTTACCGTTAAATATGCATTTCACTACATTTCCATAACTTTCCTGCTCATATTTCCATTATTATCCATTAAACACAATATGCACCTTCGTGTTTCATTCAAATACAACAATTAAATTATTTTCAACTTCTTTGTATATATTGCTTCAACGTTATAATAGTAATTGAAATAATTCAGTATTCCCACCTTAGGAAAACATAATAATTCACCATTCACTTATTACTTATAATAATCATCTCTATCCGAATTCAACTTAACTGCCTTTCAATAGTAAACTGAAATAACGTTATACCTACAAACTTAGCTATAATTATTATTAAATATAGCCAAGTACTGCTGACCTATTGAACCTTTTTGAATAATTTCTTGTCATACATTAACGCGCATTTAAATATAACTCAAAATAAACCATTAAATCATTAATTTAAACTTCACCACCTCAGAAAACAAAACTTACAACTCGAATTAGCCAGAATGACTTGGAAATATCCAGAAGAAAGTCTCACACCAAAATCGTTAGCCACACGAAATCGGGAAAGGTCTTCTTGGCTAGAGGCTTACTTATGTTGTTTATCTCATAATTTTGAATTAAATCCCAAACAAAATCCATAATGCTAAAAATACATATTAAACTGAAAAAGCTGGCCTTTAAAATTGTAATGTACTTAGAAACGACAAGAATACCTTATTTCCAAAAAAACTGAGCTTGCGCAGAACGGCTCAAAGTGCAATGTAAAACACCACTTTCATAACAAGTTAAAATATACTACTGCGTAACTTAACCTTACCCCTCGGCATAACCGAAGTGTTGTTTTTCATAAGTCTTCATCCAAAATCAAAATCGTCATTTCGGACCAGTACTTTAGTTTAGAAACCTGGAAATAAAAAATATTAGTCTCTCCCCGACATTGGTGTGTTGAGATATCTGCTGGGAATCTGCCCGGCCCGTCAATTGAATTCTGTTTCGTCCAAACGTCGATTTTCAATAGTGTTAGAAATTGGTCATATTCCGCATCTTCTTCCGATTGTATGTCCTCTAAATTATTAGAGCAGTCATGAAATTCTTCTACATCATCCGCCAAATTCAGATTTGCTAATCCATCTGCGCCATCATCAATTCGCAAAACTTGCAGGAATTTGTCCTTCGTCGTGCTCACCTTGCTAATGTACTCAATAAAATTATTAAGATTTTCACCATCTGAAATTCCAATGCAATCAAAGAATTTATGATTGGCATCATTCTCACAGTTAGTTGGCAAATATTTAAATTCATTGAGCCCTGGTGTTAATTCAGATACGTCACCATCTTGAACTACATTTTGCTTCCGCTTGGTGTTTACAAGAATATTTTCTTGAACGCCCTCCTGATGAGGAATACCACCATGCGTTGCTGACACAACTTGTGCAATGCCAAGTTCAGCATCGGGCATGAGGGAAATGAAGAAGTTGACTTGGCGGCGAAAGCGGCGACTGAGGTACCATCAGGGCTGGGCAAAATACTTCATTTCCGAAATACAAAATACAAGATACGAAATACTTTTGTCCGTGTACTCAAAATACAAAATACGTAAATACTTTCCTTCCTGGATAGCCAAAATACAAAATACAAAATACTTCCCTTCAGAACCCACTCGTTAAAATACAAAATACAAAATACTTTATTTCTGAGCCCGCCCACCAAAATACAAAATACTTAGTCAAAATACTTGTAAAATACGAAATACTTTTATTATTTATTTTGCTTTTATTAAACACTGGTAGTTGATTATTATCTATTTCCAACTTCTCCGGGTCGGGTTCAGCTGATTGAGATGCCATTTGAACGAAAATAGTCAAATAGTCACATTAATTAATGACCTATTTGCGGACTGAAGTAGATTTTCTTGTTAGATTCCCCAGTTAAGCCGAAATCGGTTATTTCTTTGGACCCAGACTGGAGCACACGAAGTTTGATCAAACTTGGGCATATTTTTTGTAATATTGCATCATTTATTGCACTGCCTAGTTTGTGGCCTCCGATGAAGCGTCCGCGTCCGTGTGCTTTGGAATCAATAAATGCCGGGGCGGACAGTGCTGCTTAACTGCTGTTGACTTAACATATGACTGAATAACTCATTCTTTTTATTTCACCCGGACATGCCATTAAGACTATTAAGATGCACACCCTGGCAAACCAAAATTAAAAGAAATCCACTGCAACGGAAGTAACACAGTGGGTTCCAAGTTATAACTTTTAATCTGCCCTACCCTTTCCCTCTGATTTGTACAATTAATTTTAACGGGGGGGGGGATCAACTCGGCTTGATGCATTAGTGTTGGTTTGCTGAGCAGATACCGTATTATACCGAATAGAAGCCTGGGCTTGTATTTGTATTAACTTCTGCGACTGCTTGATACTTCTGTTCCTGAAGTCGCGGTTGTGTACAATCGCGTGGAGCCTAAGCCCAACACGTGTTTTGAAGGCCCGTCGGCAAACCTCGCAACCATATTTTCTCGCCACGTATTTTTTTACATATAATCGTCGAATGCTTTCTCAGCAAAAGGTTTGCATTTACCATGCCGGACTCGGTATCCTGTATTGCAATCACTACATTGATTCAGGAACAGTAATCGCCATTCAAGGTTTTCATAGTTATATTCTTGCGCAAGGCCTTTCCTTTTCCATACTTGCGTCTTCATCATTCTAAGGTGGTCACTAGTGATCTTGAAAATCATCTTGTTTTAACAATGCAACCTCACATTTGTATCCGACTTTGCAACGCTAAGCAATTTGATCCAAAAAGTTTCCTGGAGATCCATCGTTGTTCACTCGGGTGTATCTTTCTTCCGGTGGCAGCGCCAAGTAAATATTACTAAGAAATGATGTCAAATCCTGCTTCATGAAATATTTTTATGTACTGTCCCCAACACATGCGAATAATATGTTTCGATACGGACTGTGAATTAAGTGCTTACATGGTCATTTGCTGCATATATTATTATTAATTATTATATATATAATCTATATAGATTTATAAAATATATAATATATATATTAATAACAATATATTATTTGTATGATTTACTGTACAGCCCGAATTATCCGACTATTCGCGTTCAGGTCGGGTTCGGGTAGTACTTGCTACAATTCGGGTTTTAGAAAAAGAAAATCGGGTAAAAAAATTCGGTTTCGCGTTCTACACTTCATCGGACCCGGTATTTCGGGTATGGGTTCGAGTTTGCAAGGAACCCGACCCGATTGGAGCTCAAGGATGGAATCCGGACACAAATAGTGTTCCGTACTTGACTGTCTTGGGTGATTTACTGGGCTCAGCACTTATCCTATTAGTTTTTGTTATACATGATATTTAAGTTATTTGCATGTGAACATATTGAAAATACCGTATATTACCGAGTAGAAGCCTCTACCTTATTTGAAGCCTCTGCCTGAATATAAGCCCCCGCTGGGGCCTTTTTGAACAATAGAAGCCTCTCCCGAATAGAAGCCCCCCTCCCCATCATGAACACAACCCTCCTCTAAGTATACAATATTTTAATTTTACGGTAGTTCTGATTTCTTTCAAAGTGGCGTTTTCTGTTTGGTCCCTATGTTGTCAACGAATGGACCAGTTGAGAGTTAGACTCCAGTTATAACGTTAAACATACCAATAAATAACAATTTTTAGTGACTATACTTGCAGAATGTGTTAANAGAGTTAGACTCCAGTTATAACGTTAAACATACCAATAAATAACAATTTTTAGTGACTATACTTGCAGAATGTGTTAACAAAGAGTTAACCATGCAATTCAGTTGCAAATACGTTAATAAAATAAATTAAATCAGCTAAATTTGAAGTAAAAATATTTTCAAATCTGAAATTATTAATTACAAGCACCCCTCGATTTGAAGCCTCTACTTGAATACAAGCCCCCTCTGGAACCTTTTTGAACAATAGAAGCCCGGGGCTTCTATTCGGTAATATACGGTAATTCACAAAAAGCCGCAGGCGGTCAATTACATGTGCTTGAATATGAGTACCTAACTTGTGCAGGTTTAACAAAATGTGCAAAAATGATAAATGTTACCAGCTTGTTTTTATGTGTGTACTATCTATGTACAGACAACAAAACCAATTATCTTGTTTTGTGCTGAATTAAGTACGAGAGGGAATACGGGAATACCTTACTATCATTGCTTGTGTTAAACTTAAACCATCGAGGATTCTTAACTCAAGACGTCAGCATTGCATTGCATTGGTCGGCACTACTACCAGCCAGAGTCACATGGTTTCCATCGCCCAGCCACAAAACTTGAACCTGGATTTTAGGAGTTTCCACACTGAAAGTGCACTTTTTATAAAAACACAATATATCCTTCCTGGACATCTCCATTAAGTTCAAACTCAAAGATATTATTGTTTTTGAAGGTAATCATAGTGGATTTGGGAGAGGAAGTACTAAATATTTTGATTTAGCGCAGCTCACAGGTGGAGACAAAAATGGTAAACCAAATGCTTTGATTGTATAACTGAACGCATACCTATATATATATTCAACGTTTCCAGTTAATAGAAAGTTAATCAAGCTGTCCAAGTGAGTGTGCGCTAAAAGCCATGCAGTAATTAATACAAAATTTAACTTGTAGTCATTTCCTCTTCGTCCTAAACTCCAACCACCGGCACAAGTCATTCCACTGGTTGAAGACGACATGGTAAGTTTAGTGATTTTGATATCAAAATAGAATTTGGAAGTCATAAGCGTAACCAAAGCATATTTTTAGCACAACACGTCCTCCTCTTTATCTTCATCTTCTCCCAAGTCGTCGTCGTCTTCGAACTCTCACTCTGACGTTGAAGAAAAGAAAATTGAAAATGGTAAAGGATCAGGGAAGTTGACTAATGGAAAAGTGAAGCCCAGCTCGAAAAAAATGAAGAGAAGGAGTGCAGGCCGGAAGGTTGTGCCTTTATGGTACTTAACGAAAAAATTGCAAATTAGTGCGAATTGGAAGAGGAGGAATAAGCACAGTGTGTTCCAATACAAAAGGAAGGCCGTTGTGGGTGTGAGTATTGAAGAGTATTTAAGACACATAAAGGGACAGAGCAGTTGCTTTGGGAAAACTGCAATTGAGCAAATCGTATTTCCCAAGGCTGTGCCTGATGTGTTTGGAGGAGTTCAAGATGCTTCGTATGGGTTTGCCGATTTTATTGGCAGAAAAGGAATTCAAGGTCTACCCTTTGAAAAGGCTCCTGTAGGAAAATCCTCCAACAGTACCACTGATACCGAAAAAGTGCCTTCTATCACTTGGCGAACATCTCGGCGGAAGTCATCACCAAAAAAGAAAGCAACCGACGCCGCCTCTGCTCCACAGGAAATAAACGAGAAACCTGTGGTTGTGCTAGACCGAAACCAACCAGCCGAATCCGACACCGAAATTCAAGAAGCTAAGAACTTGGAATTGTCAAAAAAGAAAAGTGAAGTGAATCGCATGGGATTTCCGTCTGAGAAATGGCGAGACGACGAAGAAACAAAGGAAAGAGTGGCTAAAGAAGGGCCAAAACCTAAAGCCACAGCCAAATTAGCTGAAATTACACCAGAGTCATTGTCTATTAAGAAGATCCGATCTAGTAAGTTTATTTATAAATATGCTTGCTGTGCTGTGGTTACAAAAGTCCACGACCAAGAATCCTCGCGGTAGACTGCAAAGTTAGCAGGCCATTTTTCCACCTGGGAGTTGGAGGGATATTTTTATCATGAATTGCAATAGAAATTCTGATTTTATTACAGAGGAAGCAAGCCCTAGCCCTGGGCATGTATCTGCATCAACTCCGCCAATGAACACGTTCCAGCCAGCAGCGGACCGGGACATCGACATTGAAAAGCTGGATACAATCAGTGATGATACACTAGTTCTGTCATCATCAGTGCCCACTCTGCCCATTATAATTCCAGGTTATACTAAACAAGGAATCATGCAAGCTACATAGTTCTTGGGTTTTTGGAACCACAAATTGGCTCTGAATTAGTGGTTTTTGATTGTGTGCATTTTACAGAAAATAACATGGTAAAGCTGAAAGGAAGACATGTGATGAGGAATGTTATCGAAACGAATCAACCGGTAGACACTATTTTGTCATTAAAAGATGGCAAAGTTGGAGCTCATCGAATTGTACTAGTTGCTGTGTCCGAGTTCCTGGAAGAGCTCCTGATTGAGCAAGAGGTGAGCTCAAATT
>JAAXYW010003700.1:0-10923 GCA_036851895.1 Orthonychiurus folsomi | reverse complement strand
GCATTAGCACAGCTTGCACGTGCATTATGTACGGCCCCTTAAACTGACTGCCTACCTGCCTGCCTGCTGGGGATGGGGGAGTGCGGCTGGCCAGCTCCTTCCGAGTTTGGGCCTCTGTGCCTTGGAGCTTAGAGATGGGAGTAGCTTCTTAAATTGGTGGTCCACCTCATCCAACCGAGCCTTCAGTGTCTCGCATTTTGGAGTAGACATGTCACAGACTGCATACAACTTGTACAGTTCATCGTATTTGGCAAGAAGTTCCCGAGCATTTTCTGGGACATCTGTGGAGTAGTCTACAAAACAAAGCACCGTAAATAAACTTTTTGATTAAGTTGAATATTCTGCTGCAAGATAATTGTAAATATTACGCATGGCATATGCACACCTGCGGTGCAGAAATATATTGTTGATGACAGGATTCCTAATAGTAAAACGACTTGCATTATTGTCACCAACTTTTCCAACTTTTGAGCCTTGTGTCCAGACAGTCCAGAGTATGCAAATTTAAGAACAAGTGCGGTTTCGAATACTGAATACGCCATACTTTGTGCGCAATGGTTTTATAGGTTAGGTTAGGTTAGTCATTATATTTAATTTACTACAAATACTATGCGATATCACATGATGGTCAGCCGAGCCGATAGCAAAATTGCATATTGGTTACGCTACCAAAACCAAATCAGGCCGACGATTTCGTAGACTTTGTCTGCTTAATTATGCAGCTAATAAGCTTGTGCTTATGGCCAGGTTATCTAAGCCAACCCTATTTAACAAGGAAATGAATGAATGCTTACAGGGTCAAGCGATTAATATATGGTTATAGTTCATTAACATTTTGATTATATTTAGCCATTCAACATATAGTTCTCTGAATTTTGCGTTCAATTAACACAATGCAACGGATAAGATTCTGATTCTTTTGAGCATGAAACTTTCAATAACAACACCCAATAATTATTTTGATAAGCAGTTTTTTATGATAATTTTAGACTGTGACATGCAGAAATAATGGTCGTGAGTAATATTCTCGAACGATTCAAATAGTCCTGATGTGTCATGTGCCAATTACATATGAATGAAATTTTTGTATTAATTATACTTGGACCTTGACCAGGCGCTTGACCTTGCCTTATTTTTTTGTTTTTTGCGTGTTGTTGTTTGCAGAATTAGCCTTAAAATGTTGTCGAGAAACCAAGTCTTAGGAGAATTGAACCCACCTCGACTAGTTGTAAAGTGAGATCCATACGGGATGACTTTTTGGCGGGTCTGGGGCCTTTGCGTTCTAATGAGGGGACTGATTTGAGTTGACCATAATAATTACAGGCTACTGCGTTAAAAAACGATCGGGTGCTCAAATTGGTTTAGTGGAATAAGGCGTGCATTTTTGAAACCGGCTCCAATAACTACGTGTTAGTATGTGACATGTCAAATAAATGTAAAATTACAAATGAAATTTGAATTTCATTTGGATTTATTATTGAACAGCAAAAGAGTGTGTCCCAGATAAGTGTAGAGAGTGATAGAATATGACGTAATAAATAATACAATAAGCTTACCAGGAGCCGTAGAAAAAAATACGTTCTAGTTCATTTGCTAGATTTACGGACGTAACAGAGAGCAATACAAACATGTACTTCTAGTTAAGGAATACATTAGAATTACCAAAAGTGGATTTTATGAGTTAAAAAACATAATATTATTTGAAACAAAGCCTTATACTGATCATTTACTCGAAAAAAAACGAATTGGCTATTGTAGTTGGAATACACAAATCAGGCACATTACGGGTCTTACACACCAAACACTACCAAAAAGTGTATGACCTGTATTGCTACAGTATTTTAACCGACCAACACCATTCAAGCCAAATAATCACTTCGGTCGCTTCCATTTCTCGTGAACTGACATATGTCTTTTCAATTTCGACATTTCCAGGAATCCCGAGTCACACAACTTACACTGAAATGGTTTTTCTCCTAAATGTGTTCGCATGTGTCGGTTCCAAGAGCACTGAAGCCTGAATTTCCTGTCACAGTACACGCAAGCGTACGGCTCCTCTCCCGTATGCTTCCGTGTATGTATCCTCAATGTTGACGCATTGGGAAATGCCTCATTGCAGATTTTGCAAATATATGGTTTCTCCCCAGTGTGAGTAGTTAAATGATATTTCAAGGATCCCGGCTGACAGAATTTCTTGCCACAAAAAATGCAGCCAAACTCCCGTTCATTAGAATGAGTGCGAAGGTGAATTTTCAGATTGCCTTTCTGTGCAAAGTGTTTGCCACAATAGGTGCATTCATTTGGTTTCTCACCCGTATGAATCATTATGTGTTTCTTTAGATCACCCGAATCCACAAATCTCTTATGACAGATTTCACATTCGAATGGTTTTTCTCCCAAGTGGATTCGGGTGTGTCTTTTCCAGTTGGCTGATTGCGAGAACGACTTGTCGCAATGGCCACATTTGAAGGTCTTCTCACCTGTGTGTGTGGCATTATGCAGTTTCAAGTGCCCAGATTTGGCAAAGCCTTTCTCGCAAATTTGACAAAGAAATGGTTTCTCACCGGTGTGAGTTCTGACATGTTCAGTTAAATATCCCCGCCTTGAAAATAACTTTTGGCAGAATTCACATTTGAATGACTTTTGGAGTGAGTGGCTTATCGCGTGGCTTGTTAAGTTTGACTTGTTCGTAAATCTCTTATCACACATGTTACAGTTGTACGGTTTCTCCCCGGTGTGAGTTCTTACGTGATATTTTAGCGTAATTCTCGATCGGTACTTCTTATCACAAAAAGTGCATGGAAACCGTTTTGGCACTTGTTGCCCGGCATGAGCGTTCAAATGAAGTTTAAAGTTGTGTGGACTTGCATAGGACTTCCCGCATTCCTTGCAAGTGTATGGTTTCTCAGAAAGATGAGAACGGGTGTGAACTTCTAAGGCTTCTTTAGCGTAAAACCTTTTATCGCAAAAATGACAAACTGAATTCCTCTCCCGTCCAGCACTGTGCCTCACCAAATGTGTTTTAAGATAAAGGGCAGTTTTAAAAGACTTTTCGCACATATCACACTTGAAATTCTTTGTATTGATGTGAGTTTGCCGGTGGTTCTTCACATGCGCTGGAGCAGAAAATGTCGCGTTGCAAATGTCGCACTTGTATGGTTTCTCTCTAGTGTGAATTACCACGTGCTTTTGCAGAGTACTTTTATCCGCGAAACTCTTTCCACACAAATTGCAAATGTAAGGTTTCTCACCAGTGTGAATTTTGGTATGCCTGGTTTGGGCTGCTTGGCAAGAAAAGTATTTTCCACAGAATTGGCACGGAAATAGTTTTTCAACGTTGTGGGTACGAGAATGGGATTTGAGTGCATACGCCGTAGTAAAACGGCCGACACATGTTGTACAGCTGAAAGGTTTCTCTCCGGTGTGAATTCTTTCGTGGGCGAAGAGAATGGACCTCGTGAGGAAGCGGGAATGGCAAATACCACATGTGAATCTTTTCGGATGGAAGTACTTTAGTCCTCGGTGGATGAGTTTATGAGTTGTGAAACAACTGGATAAGTAGTATGATTTTCCACAGCCAGTTTCTTTGCAAATGTAAGGTCTTTCCCCGGTGTGAATTCGCATGTGATTGTTAATTTGTGCATCTGTTGAGAACACCTTTTGGCAGAACTTGCAAATAAAGGGCTTTTCGTGTTGACCAGCATGAGTCAGCATGTGCTTTCGTAAACTTGTTTTGTCTCTGTTTGGCTTCTGGCACACACTGCAAGGAAAATTCTTGTGTGATTTGTCAAATGTGCTTCCAATTATGGAGGTTGTATGGATTCCGCCGTTTATTGTATGGATTCCGCCGTTTATTGGGTAGCCTTGGGCGATTCGGGAAGTTTGTCCAGTCGCAGTCTCATTGCTATTCCTGCGCAGACATAATCATAAATTCACCTTCCCATTTTCGTCCATTTTCCATCATGCCGTATAAGGTAAACATAAAAACTTAAACATGTTTCGCTAAACTTTGCATTTCATTGCCACTTTATAAAAGGCACAAATGGGCAAATATTAATGTGACATTCGATGAAGACTTCCCTTCTTTATTATTCTTACCATTTCCTCAATTTAATTTAAACAACTTGTATTCATATAATGAAATCGGGTCGAGTAAGTCGAGTTGCCTAGGTCGAATATCCTAAGGTAGGAAAGCACAGTGGTGTGGAGGAGCCGGAAAAGCGAACTGAGGGGATTTGAATTTTGGCCACGTGAATCCCTTTCCACTTCGCATTCCTTGTACCGCATAGGGACATACAAATTGCGTTTTTAATTAATTAATTGTTCTCTATTGCGCTGCCGATTTTGGCCAAAAAAATTTTATATAGTGTTAGCCAACATTGGTGAGGTCACTTTGAGTTTGCGCAAACTTGCGCATTTTGTTAATTTAAAAATTAAAATTAATTTAAAGAAATTAAAAAATCATGTTTTTGCACTGCTGTGCCTTCCACTCTCTCTACGCGCGAAAACCCTCAGTTCGCTTTTCTAGCTCATCCACACCACTACTGTGGAAAGGTCCGCTCCTTAGGTCCAGTTAAAATTTAAACACCCAGTATTGCCACATTGTGCTTCATAAATGAAGTTATGAATTGTTTAAATTGAATGAATGCCTACGCTTTATCACACTGCAACATTTAATTGTTGAGCTGTGTGGGCCGAAAGAATTCAATCCCCGTACGGTGCTTTATTTTTAATTTGACCTCAGGAGCAAACCTATTTTCTACCTTAGGCGCCTGCACCATTTACATTAATTTAGAATAATTACCTGGATTTATGATCGTTTGAATCACATTTGTTGACCACTATTCTCACATGTGTCTCCGGCCTAAGTTTCCAGTCCCCTCCGCTCATTTCAAGCATGAACATCCTGTCTGGAATAATTTGGTGGGAAATTAACTTGAGTCAGAACACAACACACCGGGTTGAGTAAAAACAAAATTACTTAAAGTTTATTTTAAGTCACCTTCAATTTTATGTATATTTGCGTTCCACTTGATTCCACTGATTGTGTAGCACTGATTCAAGCAGTCCTTAGCACTGATCTTAATTGTCAAAAACACCAGCTTCACTTAACTCAAACTGGCATACAAATTAAATGTACGGATGAAAAACAACTCTGCTCCTATTTGGTTTTGCTGAGCCACATTTCAGTTTAGTCTTACTTTACAGACACAAATGCTGGCAGAAAGATTTCCCAGATGAGTTCTGAGCCCATTCAGCCCATATAACATACTAGCCGGTGTCATACACATGTACGGCGTACCACTAAATGTATGGATTGGGATTTGGGATGCCAAAAATAGTCAAGTCAAAGTCCTTCGCTTCCGTTTTATTGCCTCCAATAAACCGTGCCTTATGGGTGCCTGGGTGGGAGTGGTGGACGGAGGAATTCCTATACGATTCAATCCTGGTTATTCCACACATATGGTTGTTTGTGTCTTGCAAACACATGCTATTCCATGAAATAAATCTACCCCACTTTCTTTGTCTTTGGGTTGTAAACAACAAAGTAAAATATATGACCACGCAGAACACAACACTTGTATATCTTCACTTCCGTTGCATTTGCAGCCAACTTCTGCGCGTCACATCTCACATTTCCCTATACGCTTAATTTGTGTTCGTTTACGTACGTACAGCTCAGTTGCACACAAGGATCAAATAGTTTCTTACGAGGGAAGTACCCGTGCTGTAACTCTTGGATTTGGCTGAAACTTTGTCCACATGTTACCCTTGTGTAGAAACTATGTTTCGCAAAGTGTCCGATTCCAACGCTCAAATTTCGAATTTAGCCGAATTTTTGAAATTTGGCTTGAAATATTTTACATACAGGGACCTTTAAAATCGAGATTTTTGTGGGTTAAACGCCGTCCTGTTTTTTTCAGCTTCGCAGTTTGGGCGGAATGCATAGAGTGGCATGGCGTGCGGCGCTGATTCGCTCGGCCGGCCTCGGCCTCCATGCAAGTCTGTGTATTGCGCCCAAACTGCGAAGCTTAACAAACAGGACGGCGTTTTACCCACAAAAATCTCGATTTTAAAGGTCCCTGTATGTAAAATATTTCAAGCCAAATTTCAAAAATTCAGCTAAATTCGAAATTTGAGCGTTGGAATCAGACACTTTGCGAAACATAGTTTCTACACAAGAGAAACATGTGGACAAAGTTTCAGCCAAATCCAAGGGTTACAGCATGGGTACTTCCCTCGTTAGTGGGGCTCGTAAAAATAAGAGATTTGGAGGGGAGACTTGCGTAAATTTCTGAATGCGCGCACAAAAAATTCACTGTTTGCTTAAATGAGCTCTCCGTTGATTCGTTGCTAATTCGCGGCGCCACTGATTCACTTTACGTGGTCAACTCAAATTAATAAAAAATGTTTTGTTGTTTATCTAGTAATTGCTAATACAAGGCTCATAAATAGCAAATTCACAATATTTCCGTCAATGTAGGATTCCTGGGTGTGGGTGTACCAGTGAGTGTCATATCAAAATGACACCAATCCTGCTCACATATGCAATAATGCTGTTAGTTGCCATGACTTATGAAAATTACTCAATTCTTCATATTAATCAGAAAGCCAAACTAACCGGTAGTATTGTTCGTCTAGTAAAGCGGACGGTTCCAATTAATTCACAGTAAGAGTAACCAACTCCACAAAATCTATACAGCATTAAGTGTGCGCTTGCGCATGTATATCAATGCGAACTGAGGTATTTTATTTATCGTATTCCAACAAGCAAGCCAATCATGTTGTCCATCACCGTTCGTGCAAATGTGAGATGAGTCGAATCCTTCAAGGGAAACATACTTCCCACCCAAATAGCACATGGAAGGAGAGGTCGAAGGGTCTTTCGATCCAAAGGCGAATAACACGAATTCTTCCAACTCTTCAGCATAAGGTCTGACAATGTCATTATGGCCGATCCCTTTCTCAATGTGACTTGTGTTGCTAATGATATGTCAACTTGTCCCAAAATCATCCAAAAATATGTCACAGGGTCAAATAAGTCTGGTCGACGAATAAGCAAGAAAGGCGTTATGATTAAAAAACTGCCAACTGAAATTCCAAAAACTGGTAGCGCTTGACTCGCATAACATTCGTTGAATGCTTTGTGTAAGATGTAGTATTCTCGGTAGAGATTGATTGATTGCATGGTAAGCCTTTTTATTCTACAAGACACATGTTTAATACTTTAAGCATGTGCCATTTCCCGCTTTTATCCTTTTAATTTCCAAACTTACTGCATTGATTTGATGTTTGCCTGTCCAATAATAATATAAACAATCAAGCCGGTAGCATGAATCAGGATTCCGACTCCGGATGATGCCGTTGATAAAAAATTAAGTGTTGCCATTGCCATTCCAGAGTATTTATCAGCGGAATTGTCTTTTGTCGGAAGGAATGAGTATTTCATATATGTTGGAGATGTCACAAGCATTCCGACCAAAAACGTTGAATGCATACCGATCCACCACATGAATAGGAACCTCAATGCACCATCAATTTTATTCCAAGTAGACTCAAGTGAGTCGTTGTAAATGCCTTAATAAAAATGGAAGGTACTCATTTTTTAAACATCTTATTTTCGCAACTGCATTGCATTAATTGGTTACCTTCAAATTCAAGTTGCCATTGAAGGAATGCATTGAAGCAGGAGACAAATTTGTCTGCTTCCCGTTCGGAAAAAAGAACTACGCTGTGACTGACTGATACGGCAGCAACCAGCAAAGCAAATAATAGGTTGATAAATTCTTCTTGGGTAAGTGCCAAGTCACCGACATATACTTGACCTATTCGAAATAGCAAGAATATCGTATGGTGGATTAGAACAATCCTCAAGAAACTTGACACCCTTCGGGTCATTCCTAATTTTCTGCTCAATCCCCCCGTCTGATTTCCAGCAAAGGGAGACAACAAACCCAAAAATTTCAAGAATTTATTGAGGTAAACTAGCTTCATTTTGAGATTTTGATATCCTCAATTGAGAATTAGTCACGTGCTGAAGAGCAGGAGCATCAATGGGATGTGTTGACAAAGCCCTTTGATTTTGTTGCTGGTTTCCTTCATCTGGCATTTGCTATCCAAATAAAACACAATTTGATTTGAGTTTATGTGCTGACTTATACGTAAATTAGACCCCGCCATGCCAGCACTGCAGGAACCTGTGACAAATTGTGGGTTTGGTGGCTGACCATTGTATTTTGTAAAAAATAATTCATGCACTAAAATAGATATTCTACGGATTTTTGGGCTAACAACTAACGCAAATCAGACACCACAAAAACTATCTCTTCGCCTAATTGTAGGTCGAAGGGTGGGTCAGTGTGTTTCTTTGATAACGAGTGATGCAGTAAAATAAACTAAGTCTGGTATTTCACGCAAGTTAGGCAGCTCCATCCAGCACGGAACCACCGCACCGCCTGCTCTAATTGTAGACTGGATCAAGTGATGAAGCAAACGCTTGTAGCACCTCCAGCTTGTTGGTTTTGTTTTTGCCAGAATGAATGGCAATTACCTAAGTTTGTTTATAAGTAAAATTGTGAATGTCTATTTTTATTTTCACACACGCACACCTGACTCATTCTTCTTTGAATTTACATGCCCAACAATCTGCTCGGCCAACTTTGTAAATGTTCTAATGTTCTACGGTGTGTTGACATTGAGAAATGATACAATCTCAGCAAATATGGAGCACTTGTTTATTACGACCCATAATTGTAGCTTGACGACGACGGCTGGTTGTGATTGTAACAATTTCCTCTCAATCATAGGCATAGTAAAGTATAAAATACTACTGTTTGAGTTCAAACCCAAAACTCAAAACTTGAAACTCCCATTGACGTCACCAGGCTGGATTGAACACGTGCAGACAGTGAAAATTACCAAAGTAATTATTCAATTATTCATAGAGATATTTTAAATCCCACTGATCAGAAAGCCAGAAATATACTGTAGTTTTGTGCGTCTAGTAAAACAGGCGGCTCTAATATTATGTCACAATTAATTCACCAGAAAACAATTTGAAGAGTCTGTGTTCTTGACATAATGTAAAAGCCACTTATTGCTTATCAAAAATGTATTCGCAAAATAATTCATTTCTGAATTAGTAAACTAAAATGTACTCTAATTAACGATTATATTTTAAATCCCACTGATCAGAAAGCCAGAAATATACTGTAGTTTTGTGCGTCTAGTAAAACAGGCGGCTCTAATATTATGTCACAATTAATTCACCAGAAAACAATTTAAAGAGTCTGTGTTCTTGACATAATGTAAAAGCCACTTATTGCTTATCAAAAATGTATTCGCAAAATAATTCATTTCTGAATTAGTAAACTAAAATGTACTCTAACTAACGATTATTCGGGTTTTGAATGTTAGAACTTGTGCTGCATAGCTGTGGCTTAAGAAGAAATCTCAGAATCAGAATGATTTTTCATAACTTTTAATATGATTTAAATTGTTAAAATAATTTAGCTGTTACTTCTAGAAGTACCGGGTGAGCCAGAATTAACGTTACGACTTTAGAGGACTGTAACTTCAAAACTACAACTCGGAATAACTTTATTTTGAGTTCATTGGAAGCGAGAATNGTAACTTCAAAACTACAACTCGGAATAACTTTATTTTGAGTTCATTGGAAGCGAGAATACGATTTAAAATCCACCGCTGCGATGCGATGCAAGGTAAACATTTGGCTTCCTTAGGCCTAGTTTCCATTACTCGGGTAGAGTAACTCGCATTGTTTTACTCGGGTTGAAAATACCCATACCCGCATTTCAATTGTCGACCAAATACCCGAGTAGATCCCACATTTCAATGTTGCGACAAGGGGAGTTACTCGCTTACCCGGGTTGGCTACCCCAGTAGAATTTAACTACCTTTTTAACTCGAGTAAAATTTTACCTCTTTTTCCATTACTCACATCAGGCGAGTTTATTTTTTTTACCCTAGTAATGGAAACAAAGGCCTTAGAAGGATTTTTGGTAAGGCCTTAATTAAACTAACCCAAAAGAGCCAAAGTGCTTCGAGCTAAACCTTTTTAAATACCGCTGTATACTGATTGCATTGTATATTGATGTATATTGATTTATAATGTCTTCAACACAAACTACTTGACCGATCTTGCTGCATTGTATATTGATTTATAATGTCTTCAACACAAACTACTTGACCGATCTTGCTGGCTAACAAACTCGACGGGAGCAAGCACACAGTGATAACATACCAAAAATTTAAAGTAAATCCGAGGAAAGTTTTACATATTTTAGCATCCGAATTCCAATTTGCCAGGCATCTAGGTTCAAGTGGCACTACAATAAGCATTGATAACTTACGAAGGAAATGGGCTCTGAGGTATGAAGGCAGGACCCGGATGGAGTCAAACATTTGTAAATACAATTTGAGATGCGAAGGATATTTATATTTTCCTGGAAGTAATGTGAAATGCATCATACATATAACTAAACTGGGATGTTTGCGTGTGTGTCTGGATCCCTTGTATTTCGAACCCACTTAACCGATGTCGGAGGTTTATAGCTTAAAATTTGCACAAAAAATATAGTTGTTGCAAAGGCAAAATTAGAAATCGATTTGACCTTTGACATGCGAGTTATGATATTTTATATGCTTTAGGCAGGTAGGGAATGGCCACTAAAACATCCTAGATGGCGCGGTGGTGCATGCCGCACGACGGAAAAATCCACTAAAACATGTTAGATGGCGCGGTCGTGCATACGCCCACGCAAAGCGGCTTCTTACTTTTAATTTGCTTTTAGAGTAATTATTTAACTTTTGTTTTAACCGGACACAAAGTAACCCAATAAGACTGCTGACCCGACAAAGTTACCCGACACGAAGTGAGCCGAAACTACACGCAAAATGACC
>JAAXYW010003699.1:0-10926 GCA_036851895.1 Orthonychiurus folsomi | reverse complement strand
TGAGGACGATTATTTGGACTTAATTGCTTTTTCCGTTAAAACTGATCGTATAAGCGAAAAGCGGATTTGTATTTAAAAGGTGCATTCAAGTGAAACTGATTTAATCCAATAATCAAACATCGCAAAAGCATTTAATCTTAATCACTTGTAACCCTCTGTTGATACGTTGCCAGGGTAACCACCAGTCTGGGATAAAACGTTATTGAAATGGCTAGATTCCACAGTATTATAAAGTTTACAAAAAAAATTACAAGTAATGTACCGGATTCTGGAGTGCAACAATTCACCACTCATTAGTTGCAGCGCAAACAAATCAGTCAAACCGACTTAAAATTATCGTAATGAGTTATGCAAATAATATTTCTCCGCCGCCTAGAGGGATCCAAAAATCCTGATGTTATCTTAGCATTGATTTCACTGCCATGTATGCGAGGGAAGATGAGATGTCCCATGTTTTCTTGTTCCATCAAATTTAAATGCAGTCATGTTGCCAATCTGCATCGGCTTCATTAATCACTTTTTTGCAGTTCATATTTAGTAATAAATACAATAGTCGACTACTCATAAACAAAAAATGAAACAATGGCATTAACATTAATATTCACATCAGACTTTTTGCTAATCTGCCATCGCAAGGACGGACACTGACTTCAAATTACAATACCACCACATTAAAGCACGCAGCTGGAGTGTGCTATTTTTGAATTACACCAAATGCTTCTTTGATTCAAAAACCAGTACGCTGTCGACGGCGGAATCAAAAACAATGAAGCTGTGTTTAACGTTAACCACCATTTTACTTCTGGTAAGTTTTAAGGCGCTCGCTCGAACAAAACTGGTTTGGCATTTTCCACTGCACATTGCTACAGTTAATTGTTTGCTTGTTGACGTCAATTTGTAACCAACATTTTTGCCAAAATCCTCTTATAAAATCGTGTGAAATTGAGAAAACCCAAATTAATATATTCACAAGCACAAAACAGTAGAAGTAAACTCAAACCCGAGTGGAATTTGGAAACAAATTTGCCAGGTGGCAAAGTGTCAAAAGAATTGGAGTTTGCGCGCAAATTCAGGGCACAAACGGGTCCGGTGAAATTAAAAAAAAGAGCCCTCAGAAGACCTCCGCAAATATTTGCCACGCAAATAATTCTATTGTTGGACTCAGAAAAAGGGGTTTTCGCAATTTATTTGCCATTTGGTAAACTTGCAAAATCACTCGGGTTTACCCCTAGTGTTTAACACTTACTCAATATTTTATTCTCAGTAATACCTAATGTAATAGGCTTAAACGTGTACTATTATGTGAGTAAATTTACCTGTCTATATATTTTGCAATGCTTAAATATATTCTACCTCTGCGCAGCACTGCAAGCACTCAGTTTTTGGAGATGACGAAGCCGACACCACAAAACAAAACGTAGAAACCGACGATATAACATCTACCCCTTCCAATGTCCCAGAAACAACTATTTCTGGTAAAGATGATCTAGAAATAGTATATCCTGGCCTCGTACCCGACATCCTTGAGAAATATCCCGACGAAAGAGCCAATGTCAAATACAGAAATGCGGAAGTGAGTTTCGGAAATGAATTAACGCCTACCCAAGTCCAGGAGGAACCGATCCTGACCTGGAAATCGGATCCGACCAAATTCTATTTGATGGTCATGATTGGTAAGCGCAAGCTCACTAAATGGAAGTATATGCAAAAATTTCTCATAATTAGACTTATAATATTTTATGTTCCAAATTATAGATCCGGATGCCAGTCAACGAAGTTTCAACCACTGGCTGGTTGGCAATATCCCTGGTATAATGGTTTCAAAAGGAGATGTGCTTGCGGAATACATTGGAGCCGGACCACCGAAAGGGACTGGGCTTCATCGCTATGCATTTTATGTGTACGAGCAATTGAGGAAATTTGAATTTGATGAACCACGGCTGAACGCTACTACAAATATTCACTTGCGAGTAGATTTTAAACCCGAAGTGCTATCTGACAAATACAATCTTGGGAGACCATACGCCGTCAACTTCTTTGTGGCTCAATGGGATGAATACGTGGACACTTTGTATGCTAGTTTCCAACTACCGGCTAATGCTCACAAGCATGATGAGCCAGAAGCTAAAAAAAAGCAGGCTGAACCTGTATTCAAAATACAACAATGATTTGCTGTAAAAGCATGATAAAATATAAAGCTGAGATGTAAATTCTTACATACCTCATAAAAGCACTAATCCAATTTTAATGATAATTGTAATGCATTGGTTTGATTGGATCATTGGTAAGGTGGATAGAATTAATGTGC
Source organism: Orthonychiurus folsomi (assembly GCA_036851895.1). Lineage (NCBI taxonomy): Eukaryota > Metazoa > Arthropoda > Collembola > Poduromorpha > Onychiuridae > Orthonychiurus > Orthonychiurus folsomi. Next base: position 8,618 of record JAAXYW010003699.1, on the reverse strand, counting down.
CCGTAATGGCATGTCAAATAATTGGTTTTTAAAAATTCCTATAAATCAATTATGTTGCATGGAAAAGCATGAGTGGAAAGCAAATCATACTTTTTTATCATTAAAATACAAATGACATCAGTTAAACGGTGTTATGTTATTCACATTGCGTTGTGGTAATCTTTTTTTGACGTAAAAACGCTTCATGCATTAAATACGAGTAAAACTAAAAGTACAAATACAATGCTTTTACGTGTAACACTCATTAGGTTTAAAGTTTACTAAGCTGGAATTACATAAGAAGTAATAAGTCTTCACCGTCTCTCGTGCTGGTCATAAAATGCTATTTTCTTTGGTTCCATTTGTCTGGATTGGAGTTACGCTGTGCTTTGCAGAAGCAGAGGCAAGCATTCAGAAACGGAATAAAATGTGTCATTTGATATAAATCTAAGAAATCTACAAATATTATTTCTGGCAAATGTAGGTACGCCAGCCTCGCTTCGCATTGCCCTTCCTTCCAGGAATGGATATAGATTTATCAGGACTGAGTACATCTGCATTCATTCGCATGATGTCAGGCTGGGGACTTTTTAATCTCGGAACCGAAGTGCAGAAAGTTAAATTTATTCTGTCAAATTCCGCAAAGTATGCCAATTTTATTTATCCAATGGATAGTATCACCACCACACAGTTTTGTATCCTGATTTTAGCGGATACAAAGAGCAAGAATTGAAACCAGAGGACCCCAAGTCCTTTCTGAACTCCACATGGGACAAGGGACAAAAAACTATTATTGTCATCCATGGCTACACGGAAGATGGCACCGGAGGTCCATTGTCAACAACTAAGAAAATAATAACTGGTATGAAATTAGTTATTAGGCTACTATTAAATGCAAGAATCCTAATATTTTGTAATACACAGCTTATGTGAAAGCAAAACGCCCCGAAAACCTCATCTTTGTTGATTTCCACGAATTGGGGCGTCAAATCAATTATTTTCGCTCAGCAAAAAACATTAAAAAAGTAGGGCTGCGCGTCGCCGAGCTATTGGTGTACTTAAAGGGTGCGCGGCTAATAGGGTCTTTGGGAGACGTACGAATTGTAGGATTCAGCTTGGGTGCACATGTGTCAGGGGCAGCAGCTCACTTTGCAGGTTTGATACTAGAGGAGAAAGTATACCGTGTTACAGGTAGGGACTAAAAAGACTTTAGATTAAAATATATGCATTTAAGTTTTAACTAATTAATTTAACAAATTAGGCTTGGATCCTGCTGGTCCAGGATTCTTGGGCGAGGAACCAGAGCACAAGCTAACTGCTGAAGATGCTACATTTGTTGATGTGGTAAGATCTTATAATATGAATATTTTCTGTCAGTTGCGCAACTTTGTGTAAGATCTGCTACTTGTTTAGATCCATACAAATATGGGCTACTTTATTAATTCATTTGGAATTCCGCATAAGTCCGGGCACGCGGATTTTTATCCAAATGGAGGTGAAAATCAACCTGGGTGCTCCCTTTCGATAATTAAGATTGGAATAGGTATATGATACATAATGCAAAATTAATTTTGTAGCACTATAACTCCACCTACTAATTCTTTTCAAGGTGTTTGCAGTCACGTGAAAGCAACCGCATACTTTGCAAACACTATCTTAGGAAAAGTGTACAAGGCTTGCCCGTGTGAAGATTATAAATCATTTGAGAGTGGCTCTTGCAATTGCACCGATGGACCAATCATGGGGGAATTTCTGGACCAAAAGTATAAAAAATATTATTTTGTGAATAGTGAATCAAATGCTTCTATTTGCTCCACAGATGGCGAGGAAATTTCTACCTGGACATCCCCCTTGAAGCATGAATTGAGTAGTAACATCCGGCACTCCCACCAATCAGATGAATTTGTATTTGTAGTTCGTATTAAGTTGAGCTTGTATACATTTTCAATCACACAATTTCTTTTCAACCTTTATGAGATCCTTCATCTTTTCAATTAAATATCTAAAAAAATCACTTTGGATTTTTAAGATTTATTCAAACTTTGAGCCATTGCAAAATGTTGTAAGGCAAGGGTAATTTTACCATTTCATTCGCTATACATGCTAGGCGATACCAACTAAAAGCCACAAGGTAGTGCGATATGACACGTGCCGTGGTTGCGGTGCAATAACAAAAAAATTAGTCCTAATAAATGCACTATCACCCTGGGTGCATGCATGGCAGAAACTTTGGTAAATGGGGTCACAAATTGTTAGAGTTTTATACTTTCAGATTTACATGTCACTAACATGTAAGTTACTCAGATCACTTATTGCTAATCTAGTAACAATCACATAATGCGGAAGCAATAACCCCATTTTATTACTAACAAGGGAACCTCACTTGATGGGCACAACGTTCAGAGGTCTCATTTTTTTCGAGATACCCCACTATTCCTAGACCAAGAATCAGCAAACAAACTTCTGCTAAAACATCCTCGGTTTAGCTACCATTTTTTATACCTGTAAAACGTCAAATTTCCCATGTTAATCAGCATGGGAATTGAAAGTTTTTGAAAGTCGGTTCTTAACTATCACGGGAGCGGTTGCTGACTAACATGGGAAATTTGACGTTTTACAGGTCCCCCTATAAAAAGTTTTAAAAAAAAAATTTCAAAAATTTGGTAGCTAAACCGAGGAGATTTTAGCAAACGTTTGTTTGCTGATTCTTTGTCAGGGGATAGTGGGGCATCTCGAAAAAAATATGAGACCTCTGAACGTTATGCCCATCAAGTGAGGTTCCCTTGTAAGAGTAAATTAGAATCTTATCAACCAAAAGCTGAGACTCGTTTGAATTGATGGTGGTTTTACTATTGCCAATATATCAATCCACTTTAAGCCAAACCACGACATACAATCTCGAACTTTTATATAAAACAGCAGCCATTGCGTCCTTACTTATCCACTATTTTCCAAACCTCTATTTGAAATTTTTGGATTGCACGGCTTCCCAAAATGCCTTACAAAGTGGGCAAACGAACTGTTTACCTGGTAAGTCATAACTAAACTAACCAAATTGCATTTACTTATATATATTTACTAATGTGAAATCAATAACGCAACGTATTACTTTAAAATTGTAGGAGGGTGAGAATCAAGACCAGTTCCCTTCAAAGACACTCGCCAAGGGCCAAATACAGGATTTCAACGCCATTAAGGCTGCCTGCAAGGCAAGTGGGACCCAATTCGAAGACCCTGAATTTGATGTAATTAATACAAATGTCGTGGGGGACGTGCATTTGGTCCAGAGGAATCCCGGCATTGTAATTGCTTGGAAGAGACCCAGGGTAATGTGCAATTATATAATAAATGTAGATATTAAATTACCATTCAATTCTTCTTTCGGGTTTTAGGAAGTTGATCCGAGTTTGGTCTTTAGCAAACCCAATGCGGCTGGACTACGTTACAACCGTGCGTCTGTTAGACAAGGACAGTTGGGTAAGTCTCGGATAAAGAGTTTTTTAATTCCAAGTGTATTTAGAAATTTAGGTTGAATTTGCTGCTAAAAATTTCAAAATGTTTGCGATTCAGGTGACTGTTTCTACGTTACTTCCGTCGGATTGGTCTCCACCAATCAGAAACTAATCAATTTCGTCATCCCAGAGGACAACCTGGATGACGATAACTGGGGAATCTACCATTTCCGGTAATTAGTTGTTTCTATCAGTATTTTGTTGCGACATGCCCAGAAATGTGACCATGATGTGGAAGATTTGGTTCAGAGTAATATATTTAGCACATATATTGATTGTTTTGATACATTGACTAGATTCTGGGTAAAAGGTGACTATTTTGACATTGTTGTTGACGATCGATGCCCATACGTACAAGCAGAGGACGGCACGTTTCGTACCGCATTCATCCATTTGGAGGGGGCTGAGTACTGGCCAATGGTCATTGAGAAAGCATACGCAAAACTGTACGGATCATACAGAGGAATCCAAGGTGGACACACTCCGGACGGTAAGCATATACCACATATTGTTATTGTTATTATAGTTAATAAATGTATTTTCAACATAAAATTTTATTTAACAGCTTTGCAAGACTTCACTGGAGGATTGACACAAGTCTTGAAGTTGGAAAAACACAAACTCACGTTTGACGACTTAGTGGCGCATGATGAGATATCTGTCTTTGTTGGATTTGGAACGCCGAAACCGGTTGGCCTTACATAGGTTTTTGCTGTATTGTCAAAATCTTTGAATCCATTTAAATTTACTCGCTTCCTCAGATCCCAGATCCATCTTCTGGATTACATGGAGGCCACGCCTACTCGCTCGTGTCCAAGGATACTGTTACCACCAACGATGGAACGGAAGTCAAATTACTTCGTTTGAAAAACCCATGGGGTCACGGTGAATGGAAGTGGGGCTGGTCGGATGGGTTAGTTCAGAGTGTTGAGGAATTATTACTGATTCAATCAACACAACATGGAAATTAAAAATGTGAATAAATCTGACCAGCTTATTTATTCATTTTAAAGGTCACCCCTTTGGAACACAGTGCCAGCAGAAGAGAAGGAACGTCTTGACGTGATTAAGGATGAAGGAGAATTTTGGATTGCATTGGAGTACCTTCAAAATCCTGACTATTTCACCAGGGGAAACATGTGCTATTGGTTGGATGACTTGGACAATGAAATCAATCCAAACAGGTTCCAGTTTCAACAAATGACTATTAAACTTCAGGGTGAAGGCGAAGAAGCATCCGATGATGATGGTCAGTAATATAATGCTATCCTACTGCTTGGGTGCATATTAGCTTGAGCAATGTGCAAAATTAAAATTTGAATAGTTTTATAAAACGCGCGCATTTCATAAGTCGATGAAGGAGTCAATTCCAGCGAATACATTTTTATCATTGCAGAGGCCATGGCCGGACGCCCACAATATGTTATCAATATCAAAACGGTTGGAGATGGCAACAAGAATGACGGAATGTTGATTGTATCCCTGATATATAAGAATTACTTGGTGAACAAACGCAACATGCAAAGCGGTACTTTGTTCTTGTACCGTGTGACGGATCCAGCCCTCAAATTTCCATTGGGAGCAGATGATATTTCAAAGTTGGAGCCAATTGAATTGTTCAAGGCAACCCACTACTCCGATGGTAGGGAGTACTGCACTGCTGCCAAATTGGAGACTGGGACTTATGTGGTCATACCCAAAGCCTGGTCTGAGGATGATCAGGACTACTTGTTCAGGGTTCTTTGTCAAGGACAATTCACATCTAACTTGTATAAACCTAATGTAAGCAACGTTACTAAGTACATGTGAGAAAATGTGGAAAATGTCAATATTTGGTGACTTTTGTCTTGTATATAGGCAGCAGATGGCGATGCTGGTGGAAGCGTTGGTGATGAGTACGACTCTACCAAAGGAACTGTAAGTAGTGATTATTAAGCAAACTAGCATTTTTTTAAATTAAAATTACTCAGCAATTACTTGCAATTTAATATGGGTTTTAAACATTAAACGTTATGTTTATTGTACATTAGGGCGGGGATGACAACGACGATGTTGATTACCCGGACTACGACAATTGGGCAGGAGGTGATAACAAGTATTACGAGTAGAGAATTTGTTTTTGTGTGTAATTTTATACACACTGGTAATTACTTTATTGTACTTGACAATTGATTGGTTTCACAGAATATGAATTGTATTCTTTCTTATGTACATTTTTGGTTGAGAAATAATTACGTTATCAAATTCCAAAATTTACAACTGCAAAAACCAAGTATTCACTACAAAACAATTAAAACTGGAGTGCCTAACCGTGTGTGGTAGCAACGATTTGCTTGTGGATAAGAATATTTGAAGAACAAGGTTGTCTGCACTGTACCACATTTTTTTTGCAGAAATTTGAAGCCAATAGTTTGTCAGCATGGCTCGCAGATTTGGTTTGGTGAAATTTTATTCTGGAATAGAATGATTTGTCGAGATTCTCCAATCCGATTAATACATCAAAAGTCTGGCTTTGCGTATAGTATCAGCAGCGAGCATACATTAGTTAAAAACAAACTTTGAGGAATCAAAATGTTGCTCTTAAATTCAAAGAAACCCGCAATCGTAAATCCTATTGGTTTCAAATTACGCCAAACTTTTCCCAAGTGTGATTTCCTGGACAACTTACATCCTAATCTAACAAAAATTTTTGGATACCGTAAACATATTAGACACTAAGTTCAAGGCTGTCATGTCAGTAAAAATTACGAAAGCGAACGCAACGCAGGCAATTAGGTAAGTAAACTGGAGTGTTATCTATCTTTGTTCCAGTTCCAAGCACTACAGCAGTGCAGAGGAACATCTGAAGAGGCAGATGGGAGAATGTGAGTATGACATCTCCCAAGTTGTTAAGGAGATTTTGAAAGGCTGTTCTAAGCAGCATGACGCTTTGGTATTTCCTTATTTCGCCTCTTAAAACAATTTTGTTCGGAAGTGGTATTATGTGTTTTGAGATTTGTTGTGCAATTAGCTTCCGCGAGTCCTTTCTGAAATTGTAACAGTTTTTGTTGTTGTTGTAATTGTTGCGTGTTGAGGTTTTATACAAATATGAATGCATTTGAGTTACAAAGACATGTCAATCCCCGCAGTAACTATATCCATGTAAATGCCCAGAAGCAGGTAGTGAAAGGTCGACACGGTGACACAGTAATACACCGCGAATACCTCCCGCAATCCAATGAGCGTCAACAGCAGCCGCTGATCACTTCCAATCGTGGGACACAACATCCTAAGCCACTTGTAGTCAAACAACGCTGTGAAGAGCTGGTAGATGCAAATGACAAAACTTTCATCAATGATGATACTGAAAAGTCTGGCTCAAATTGTGGCTCTGCTTCACTAAGTAAATTAGAGCGAGAAGTTAAAATTTTAACTATCTAAGGCCTAGTTTCCATTACTCGGGTAGAGTAACTCGCATTGTTTTACTCGGGTTGAAAATACCCATCTCCGCACTTCAATTTGTCGGCCAAATACCCGAGTAGATCCCACCCTTCCACGTTGTGGCAAGGAGAGTTACTCGCTTACCCGGGTTGGCTACCCGAGTAAAATTTTACTCTCTTTTTAACTCGAGTAAAATTTTACTCTCTTTTTAACTCGAGTAAAATTTTAACCCCCTTTCCATTACTCACATTAGACGAGTTTACCCTTTTACCCGAGTAATGGAAACAAGGCCTAACTCTTTAATTAACAGGGGTTGGTGCCTTTTCAACAAAAAAATGGCTTTTTACTATATGCAAAATCAGGTAGAACTACGCATTGCACGTATAGATTGGAATGAATGAATTGTAAAACATGGCGTCCAAACACTTTTTCTTTGCGTAAGCGCACGCCGTGCCATGCTGCCGTTTAAACAATTAAATAGTACGTGCAGTAAAGTATGCTACACTGAAATACGAAAATAACGCTTAATGGCGCAAGCGTTGGGAGGACGGACGAACTCACGCAAATGGGTCTGATATGTTATAATTTTAGATGTTAATAATAATATAAAAAGGTGAACATTACTTGAATCAACGGAAAAATGCAAGAGCTGATTGGCGACTGCAACCAATTCCCCTCCTCGTGTCATATTCGTTAATGAAAAGTTAACAACCAGAGTGTATATAATTTGTAAATAAATTTGCAGAAGCGTTTGAGGAAGGGTCAGCACACTTAGTCTCCAGTTGACCAGAAAGTAAATTGCTTGCCCAATCATAAAGAGAAGATATAAACTGAATGTTTGTTTGCAGATCAACTTGGAATGAGGAGCGTTCGATTCCCGAATCAGATTCTTCTCATGATCCCATTCAAAAGGCATGAATCTGTACCGCACCGCTCGCAAATCTTAGTAACTGCTCGGAGGGAATAAATCCACTCCTCTGCTCTGGTTGCCTTCCGTGCAAAAAAATGGTGTGCCAGCTTTGCCCATTCTCGCTTAAGCATGATTGGAGACCAAACTCGAACTGTCCATTGTGGATTCGTGCATTCAAAATTAGCAAAATGTAGTAATACGTTATTCGTTTGAATCGATTTTCTTCACTTTATGGGTCTGCTGGTAAGCTACGCTGTAAGAACACGCCTTGCAATAATCAGATGTATTTGCAGTATTTTTGCTTAGCACAAATAGGAAGGTATTATAGTGCTCAAATTCATTAGGGCATTGAGACAGGAAAAGAACAATGAATCATTAAAGAACCGAAGACTGCCTTTTACTTGTCCTAAAAATTAATTTCAACATTGCGAACCAATGCTTTAGACTTTTAGAACTATTTTGATTATTCATGACGTGACTTGGAGACATTTAATATTTAGTATCATCCCATTATTTAGACCAACAAAACTTGAGTTTTGAGAACCAATACTAATACTAATTAAAATATTAACCAATAAAGTTTAAACTAGAGTCGAGTAGACAGTGTACTCCCTTCTTGCAGTTTGCATGGTTTCTTGCACCCACCGCATGAAATGCAAGTAATGCAAGTAATGGGGGAAATGCAAGATATACAGGACATAAAGTAAGGAAGCCATAGAAAGCGTGGGGAAGTGTCAGTAATACAAATTATATGCCTAATGTAAAGATACATTCGGCTGAGTTTTAAGTTGGTTAAA
>JAAXYW010003698.1:0-10932 GCA_036851895.1 Orthonychiurus folsomi | reverse complement strand
TCGCAAAATCATGCATTTGCGTGCGTGTTGGATGAAAGCGAATTACGTGGGCAGTTCAATTACTTTGTGGAACCATGTAAGAAACAATTTTTATATCAAATTATATATTTTTTATTCTTGAGACTGAAGTTTGGAAAACGACAAAAGTGACGGCTTTTATGATGCCAAGATTTTAAATCAGACTTTTGCTAAATATTTGAATTGCAGACGACGTTACAACGGATTGCCCGGCTTGGTCCAGGCGGACTCCAGTGGCTACGGCGGGATTCCCGGTCTGGCTTATAGTGGCAATTGCGCTTCTTGCCATTACAGGTAAAAATTCATTTGATAACAATTCGTGTCACCTATTGCGTGGCTAATATTGATGGATCAATTTTAACTTTGTTAACAAATTATTTGTTTTTTTTCCAGTTGCCGTTCTGTTCTTCGCCTACCGGGTAAGACGCCGCTCCCGGTCCAGGCAATTTGGAATTGGCTGGAGCCGACGTGAACCCGAAGCGGTGGAAATTATTCAAATGACCCCTGTGTGAAAATCGGTTAAACCCAGTTTGACCCAACACCTATATTGATTTTTATTTTTCGAAATTTTTACTAAGACAATACAATATTACATTTAGCTCGGTCAAAAATTCTTAACATCGTAACTAAAACACGCTACATTCAATTTGTCAAACTATGGAATTCCAAATCTTTTAACATTGCTATTAAAATACAAGACACCCAACTAGTTAAATTATGGGATAAAAATATGTTGATTTTGACATTAAAATAAATTCCGTTGATTTTCTGTGAGAGATTTTATTTTTTGTGAGATTTTCTATGCCTGGCTATTTTGTCGGCGTTGCAAAATGCCTTGCTGCATATGTCGCAAATTGGCTTCCCTTCTTCGTTACTACGGAATTGTCGTTCTACCCTATGCTTTATGTACAGGTTTGGAGGGGGGGTATTGAGGGCAACAAAGTTGTGGTACAGGGGTGTGTTAGAGGGAACAATTGCTGTATTTGCCCTGTCCTAACGCGATAAATTATAAAACGGAGCGCTCTGCGCGGAACGGTAAGAATTTGTGTACGGCACGTTCCATGAGGAACGGCGAAAGTCAGGGTACGGCGCATTCTGCGTGGAATGGGCAAAATTCGAGTACGGCACGTTTCATGAGGAACGGCCAAGGTCAGGGTAGGGCGCATTCTGCGAGGAATAGCCAATGTTTGAGTACGGCACGTTCCGTGAAGAACGGCCAAAGTCAGGATAAGGCGCATGGCCAATAGTGGAGAAAGGCACGTTCCTTGAGGAACGGCCAAAGTCAGAGTACGGCACATTCTGCGAGGAATGGCCAATATTAGTAGAAGTTGCAACTTCATCTGGCATTACTGGAATTTTGAACTACGTTATTTACAATAAGAAAATTAATAGACTGGTGATAGGTGACTGTGTTGGCCGCACTGGTTGGGGCAGTGGTAACAGGCATTGGCCTTTCGTTGCTTACTAGGATTGGTTCTTCAATCTCCGTGTCTTGTTCCATTTCTTGCTCATTTGTGTGTCTGTCCGGCGCTACATTAGATTGCGCTTCTGCTGCTTCAGCCTGAATTTCCTGTTGTACACCATCATCCCAATTAGTATTTCGTGCAAAATATGTGAATTAATTTTTACAAAAAACAATAATTTACTAATTGTACTAACTGATATGATAATTTCCTCGGACTGGCTGAGGATTTCTCTCGTCGGGCTTTCCGGCTGCTGCGATTCCTGTCCCGCAATTTTAGCCACTGGAGCAGTTTTGTATTGGATTGAGGGTGGCGCGTCGGGATTCCAGAGATCCTCGTCCGAATCTACAAGGTCAGGATCTGATATCAGCCACTCCTCGCCGGAGTACACATACTCGACACAACGGGAGGGCCGTTCCTTTAAGAAGTTGGAAATCCCTTCCTCTTCCTCTGGTTCCCACGTCAGGCTACAAAAATGTTCATTTAACTTTTATAAGAAAAATTGTAAGAATTGAGCCTCACCTCCTATTGTAGTCCCATTTGACGAGGTATTCTTTTTTTCCGTCAATCATTCTCCATCCTTGCAAATATGCTGGTGTCCAAAAGTTTTCCCAAATCACATTCTCCTTTGGTTCCAGTTTGGCTCGGCGTTCGAGCACTTCCTTCTTTTTAGAAGCAGTTTGGACCCACTTATTCTTAGATGCAGAATAGACGTAGCGCTGGGGCGTCGCATTGCTGATTAGGCTGCGATTAGCTACAGCATAATGGGGTTCCCATGTTTCGCTAAAAATTTTTGAAGGTTACCTTATTTTAATTGATCAGCAAATTTATTTTTAAAATAATTATAATTACCTCTTATCAAAGAGAAACAAGCACCGATATTGTTCTACAAGAACATCCGGGTCATCCCTGTGCCAGCCTACTCTTATCCCAGTGATTTCCATCACTAGCCATCCATGGCTTGGCTCCGATACCGTTGTCGTCACATTGCTTGGAGGAGTGTCGTCAATGGTAACTGTAGACTCCGACTCATCTGCTTCTGANGAGTCTTATCCCAGTGATTTCCATCACTAGCCATCCATGGCTTGGCTCCGATACCGTTGTCGTCACATTGCTTGGAGGAGTGTCGTCAATGGTAACTGTAGACTCCGACTCATCTGCTTCTGATACTTCTTCCACATCCGGTTCCGCGTAAGAGGTCAGCGCTGCTCTAAAGCACGTAGAAGAAAAATCAAATAGAACCAAGAGCATAGCGGAATTAAGCAAATCTACTTAATTTTAAAAAAATTATTTATACTATGAGCATGTTAGTACTCCCGCTTACCCACGCAGAGTTGGACCGCTATATTCACTGCCTGACTCGTCTTCAGTAGGGTTCCAGGTCCGATCCGTATCATCATCATCATCAATGAAACTTCCAGCTGTATCCAAGAAGTCTTCGCCCAGACTGCTGCCACTAGAATCACCTCCGTCAATGTCTTCTGATTCCTGATCTGATTGGGAGGACTCACTGCAAGCGCCCCGCTTTCCTCCGTATTGTTACACGAGTTCTCTGAAGCGCTGTTGTCACCTGGCGTTGTCAGCGAACTGCAAAGTATAAGTTTAGTATTTTGCTAGAGAAACCAATCTTTCTATATGAATGGAACCCTTTTTCACCCATTTCCTAACTATTATTAATATATTCTCCTTCAATTCCACCGCATTCACTAAATTTAACTTTTGAGAATTTCAAGAGATGTGCAGTGAACTTCAAAGTCTTACATTTCCTCGAGCGATGGAATTCGCCAAAACGAGGAATCGTTTGCATTTGCCGTAGGTGTCGGGCTGGTGCGTGACTCGCGGCTCACCCCGTCACTCTCATCAATTTCGCTTCGTCTCCCATCGTGTTTCCTCTTTGGAGAGCGGATATCCGAATAAATATTTGGAAAACGCCGGTTAATTTCCGAGGAACTCGGCTCAACTGAACCAACTGCGGCTGGCTGCGCTCTTGCCGTACTCTCTCTGTAATGTTTAAATGTATTCACTTAGTAACCTACCACTAACAAATAGTACTTTGAGAATTTCAAGAGATGTGCAGTGAACTTCAAAGTCTTACATTTCCTCGAGCGATGGTATTCGCCAAAACGAGGAATCGTTTGCATTTGCCGTAGGTGTCGGGCTGGTGCGTGACTCGCGGCTCACCCCGCCACTCTCATCAATTTTGCTTCGTGTCCCATCGTGTTCCCTCTCTGGAGAGCTAATATCCGAATAAATATTTGGAAAACGCTGGTTAATTTCCAAGGAACTCGGCTCAACTGAACCAACTGCGGCTGGCTGCGCTCTTGCCGTACTCTCTCTGTAATGTTTAAATGTATTCACTTAGTAACCTACCACTAACAAATAGTACACAACTGAGGAAACGCTACTACGTTATCAATAAACGATAAACGATAATTTTCTTCAAAAACGTGGTTACTATTACATGCACTGGATTAAGAGAAGTATCTCACCTTTTTTTAAGTGCTACTTTTCCCTTTTTCGCCAATCTTCTCTTTGTCATCGACAACCCCGCCGGCACTCGTCTCCTTCCAACCTGCTTCGTTTTCGCCATGTTTTTTAAACTTATGTGAAACTTCCCAATCTGTTATTAATTCAAACACCACTAGCTTCACCTTAAACAAATCCCTACGACTAAAATCCGACTGTGTGATGTGGGCAAGGATGTGAGGAACGAGCGTCCCTTTCACTTTAATCTGGGGACTCCGCCGTGAAATTCATTGTAGACGGGACAAATTTTGCCTTCCCGCAAACAAATACAAGCACACACACACACACACACACAGCAGCGCCTATAGCATTTCAAATGCAGTGGCGGAGGGCTGGTCCCTTCAACCCATTCCTCCCCCCTGAGTTTTTTAAACTCAACTTGCCCCTTCCCCCGCCATCCATATTTTCCAGTGATGGAAAACCATCGATTTTCCTTTTCCAGTCATGCGCTGGAAAAAACGGTTTTTAGCTTTTGTCAGTTTCTAGCTCTGGATAACTTTGGGGAATTGGAAGCACTTATTGATGAATCAATGTGACACTGTTCTTATTGTTATAAGGAATGCTTATTGAATGCTGTTTAATTACGGAAATAAAATTGATCCACAATCCACAATAACGGGTAAGAAGGCATCATACAATCCATACAACCACAGGTGCATTTGGAGCACGTCATATCTGTTGCGACGCTCAAAACCTCCAACCCATGTTGTCTCTGCAAGAACTGTCACAAACCGTTTTTTGGAATGTGTTCGATTGTGTGCATCCTTTTTGCATTAGCCATTTTTATTTTATATTTGTTTTTTAATATTCTATGGTCCGCAACCCGCGGCCCGGAATTTGCTCGGTCCGGAATTTCTTGGTCTGGAATCCTCGGTCTAGAATCTTCTGTGTAAGAGAAGAGTTCATTCAATAGACAATGGAGCGGAAGTTTACATGTAGAAGCTTATAATAGATTTGTGCTTTTCAACTATTCAAAATGTAAGCCTCTACTGGAATCTATGTTTCAAATAAAGCGTAAGCTGGGCGCTGCGCAGAATAGCGTCCACACACTCAACCATTATCAATCATTTTGCACGAAACCCGCACTTCCAAACCAAGTATATTATTTTTAGAGCACGTAGGTAGTTACACATATTTACATTAGTCACTACCGTTAGTGAAATGTTGGCAATGGCGGACGAAACTTTATTTGAATAGATTGAAAATTTTTTTTATTGAAAGGAAATGTGTTATATCAATCCCTTTGCCAGCATTTGGGGTTATGTTATTGTGCACCATTACTATCATAAGGTAAATTTGCGCACAACACCTTGAATTATAATCCACTAGTTGAGTGCCGAAATGATAAGATTACCTCAATTTCAAACTTCTTGGCGTTGTTTGTTCCAGGTGTAAAAAATTACTAATTCAGTATCATTACGGTGTATATTATGGTTGCGGTTAACCGTTCTTTAACCGACTGAAAAATTAACTTGTAGCCATTTGGGAACCTCAATAACGGTAAACCAATTGTTTCCCAAAAATCTGATATAACAGCTTTATTCGTGAATTGACCGCAATTCGGGGCCAAGTTTTTTAACACGCCAATTGGAAGTTTGGAAACTGAAAAATGGGCGACTATTTCGGGCAACCAGGTAGTACCACTAATTCACATTTAGACTTTATGTGAAGTATTAATGATAGACATTTATTCTATTTCAGCGCGCGAAGCTGACATCCACTTCATTGTGAATGAAATTAATTCATTCGCGGATTGTATTGAAACGAGGCAAGACATTATTGGTGCCTTAAAACTGTCTCCAAGGATTGGCGTTTATTTAGAGGACAAGTACCGACTGGATGGGTGCAATTCGTACAACTATTTTAAAGGGATAATTTCCAAGTGGATCAATTTGAGGGCAAATCAGGCAAATACTGTGGAATTGGACAATGCGTTTAGGGCAATTGGCTGGAATGCGGCCGCAGGTAATATTTATAACGGGCTGGGCAAAATTGTATTCAATTTACTTATTTCAAAACGTATAAAAATTGTACGGATACCACAGATAGCGTGAAGGACAAATGGTTTAGTGCAAGTCGGTCAGACGCGGCTGATGAGGCAAACACATCTAGTGTATCAAATTCTGGACAGCTAATGAAGCCCATCTGGTTTAACATGCGAGATCCAATTTCTTCGTTTATTGGACGAGAGGATACACTGGAAAAAGTTTACGACGTTTTATTTCCTGCGGACGAAGGTCAACAAGAAAAGTCACATGACAAAATCAAATCTACCCAAGTTGCAATTGTCGGACTGGGTGGTATTGACAAGTCAGAGTTTGCAAGGAAATTTGCAAAAGTGTACTACACTGAATTTGACCGGAACGTTGCCTGGATGAACGCGGAATCTTCAAAACTTTTGCAAGAATCCTTTAAGGAATTGGCTGCTGAAATTGGCATTGATGTAACTGACGTATCTGGCAAACAGGAAATCCTCAAAATGATCAAAAGTGTTTACAAACATTTCGGCGAAAGAAAATCCCTCTTTATATTTGACAATGTGGAGTCTTGGTTTGACGGGGAGGATGCAATCATGGATTACTTACCTGTAGGACTGGTGCCCGATTCAAAACCGCCGTATGTACTAATGACTAGTCGGAACAGAGCAAAAGTGTCAAAAAATGTTGTTGTTATAAGCTTTTCCGTGATCACAGAATTAGAAGCCGTCCAGCTGATCCAAAGTAGACTAGAAACTGATAATTATGGATTTCCTTTACAATTGACCAAACTGCTTGGCTGCTTACCTTTGGCATTGCAACAAGCTATTTCCTACATTCAACAAGAAATTGAGAGTGATATTTCTGGAATGGCGAGGCAGGAAGTTGTCGCAAAGTGCGCTCAATCTTATATAGAGATTTTTGATAATGAGGCGAAGAAACTGTTGGACTACAAAAATAGCGGACTTGACGCTGAATTTGTGGAATTAAAAACAACTCGAGTCACTTGGAGGATAACATTGGACAAAATCCGTAGAATAAATCAAAACGCAATCCCTCTACTCACAATGATGTCCTACATTTCACCAGATGGTATCTACCTGGAAATGTTTAAAGCGCGTTTCATAAACGACGATTTAAAAGCTGCCGTTAATGCGCTATTAGATTTCAGTATGATTACAAAGCATTCCGTCCAATCTAACATCATCAACGTGCACAGACTGGTTCAAACAGTAGTGCGATTGGAAAATGAGGAAAAGCAGGAAAGCCCGCTGGCGACAATGAGGTGGTGGCAGGGGAGTGGGATATGGCGTTTGGCAACGGGAAGAGAACAAAACATAAATAAACTTAAACATAAATGGCTTGACTCAATGCTCAAATTACTAAGAGTTATTCTGAAGAAGTTGCCAGATAAGATAACACCCTACACAACATCATGTATCATTCACGCGCAAGTGGCTTGGGACCATGCGCTGGAGTATCCGGAACTGTTGAAACGATTTGAAGAGTATCCTAGTAATTTATACACCAAAGCTAAACTGCATGGAATGCACACAACCAACTTGTCATTTCTTGAGCGGACCCTCTCCAAATACAAAGAGTACAACATTTATAAAGAGTCAGACGAGGAGTACATTGCTGTTCAACATTTAGCTGAATGTGCCTTGCGGGACAAGTGGTGTATTGTAGTTTATAAGGGCGATCGAGACGCGCCAATTTTAATACAGACAGGTCCGTCTTGGCCGAAAAAGCTTAGCTCCATTTGGTTTAATATGAGGAAACCCATTCCTTCGTTCATGGGAAGGGAAGATACATTAAGCCTAGTTTACAATCATTTCTTTCCACCGAACAAAGAAATCAACCCAATCCAACAAGTTGCAATTGTGGGACTCGGTGGTGTCGGAAAATCCGAGTTTGCTAGGAAATTTGCACGTAAATTCCATACTCAAGTGGGTGAAAATGCCGCATGGATCAACGCTGAGTCCGCTCAACTGCTAATTCATTCCTTTAAAGAATTGGCCACCCATATTGGAATACACGCGGCGGACCTTTCGGGGAAAGGGGAAATTCTTCAAATGGTCAATGAAGTGTATGAACATTTCGGTGCAAGGAAGTCCCTTTTTATATTTGACAATGTGGAGTCATGGTTTGACGGAGACGATGCAATAAAAGATTACTTACCGATAGGACTGAAACCTGATTCCAGTACACCTTATATACTAATGACCAGTCGGAATAGACCAAAAGTGTCAAAAAGCGTGGCAATTGTAGAGCTCTTCGTCCTTACGGAAACGGAAGCCGTTCAATTAATTCAACATCGACTGGACACGGAAAATTCCGAATTTCTTTCACAATTGGCAAAATTGCTTGGCTGCCTACCATTGGCACTGCAACAAGCTATTTCTTACATTCAACAGAAAGTCGAAGACAACATTTTAGGGATCCCAAGGCCGGAAGTAGTAACATCATGCATTAAATCTTATCTAGAAAATTTTGACACTAAGTTGGGCTCGCCCAAATTGTTGGACTACAAAGATAACGACTTTGACGCTGATTTTGAGGAACTGAAAACAATGCGGCTCACCTGGAGAATAACATTGGCTAAAATCTGTGGAATAAATCCAAGAGCAATCCATCTACTCACTATGATGTCCTATATTTCACCTGATAATATTCATTTGGAAATGTTTGAGGCGCTGTTCACCGTTGACGATTTGGAGACCGCAGTCAATTCGTTGGTTCGGTTCAGTATGATTACAAAGATTTCTAACATTGTGAGCGTGCACAGATTAGTTCAACGAGTGGTGCGAATGGACTATGAGGAAAAGCATGCAGGCACACTGGGGAATGAGGATGAGGAGGGTAAATGGCTTGAATCAATGCTCAAATTACTAAACAATATTTTGAACCAATTACCAGATAGTATAACACCTTATGCAACATCATGTGTCAACCACGCGCAAATGGCTTGGGAGCACGCGCTGGCGTGTCCGACGCTATTGAAACAATTCGAGGATTATCTTAGTAATTTATACAACAAGGCCAAACTGCACGGAATGCACCAAACCAACTTGTCATTAGTTGAACGGACTCTTTCCACATACAAAGAGTGCAGCATTTATGAAGAGTCGGACAAGCAGTACCTTCGGAATCAACATCTAATTGTAGGTGCACTTCTGGACTTACACAAGTACAAAAAAGCCAAATCTCTCAGCAAAATCATTCACAAAACAGCTGCGGATAAACTAGGGGAATCCCACCCATTGACACTTGCTATTCTAAATAATTTGACCTATGCTGAATACGGATTGGGAAATTATTCAGAGCAAATGACCATCATTGACAAGGTCATTACTATCAGTACAAAATCTCATAATATTGGACCAAAGCACTTTCACGTGCTAACTGCTCGTCACAACAAAGCGGTGAGTTTAGTAAAAATAAAAAAATACAATGAAGCCCTTGGGATATTTAAATCGACGCTTGAATTAACCGAAGAGCAGTATCCTCAGAAGCTTGAATCAATTAATAGCACGAGATGTTGGATAGCACTTGCGACACACCGGAATGGAAACTCCGAGGAAGCCCTTCAGATGTTCAGAAATTTACACGCTGAGCTGGCTGAAAGATTCGGGGAAACCCACACAAGGACACTGCGATGTGCTCTTGGAATTGGGGACTGCTTACTAAGTTTAGGAAGACCCGAAGATGCGATGGAAATACTAAAACACAATGTGGAATTGGCAAATAAAAATCCGAGTGCTCAAGTACAACGCGATCGTATGCAGTACTCAATGGCAAAAGTTTTGTTTAAAATGGAAAATCACGACGACGGAATCAGTCAGCTCAGAATAGTGCTGGATGATGAATTAAGTATATATTGGGAAACACACCCAGAGATGCTGACAGCGAGAGAAGATTTGGCCCATGCTCTGCAAAATGCTGGTTGTACTGGGGAGGCTCTGCAGCATTGCAAATATGTATACGAGAACCGAAAGAAGGTATTGGGCGCTCAGCATCCGGATACGATCAAAGTGAACGATTACATAGGAGCAATCTGCAGCAAACAGAGTCAAATTCGACTGCCAGATTCCAAAAATGACAAGGTTCGTTCTACGTGTTCTATAGTTTAACCACTGATGACAAGTTTTCCGCTCAGTAAGGTACTATGTCAATGAATTGGGATTCACCTTGTCTTAATTAAAGAACCTTAGATAAAATGATGAATAAAGTTTTATTTGTTTTGTTTAATTGTATGCATTGACCCCTGTCCAATTAAAAAGCATGACATTTTTATCACAATCGTTGGGTGAACCCAGACCTGAATAAAATCCTGAGAGCATGCGATGTGCTAAAATGATTGACTATTAGATCGGCATGGCTTGAACACGTCGATTTTTCCGGAATTGGATGGCTCGTCAGTCGTCACACAAGGATGGCTCACGGTCGTATTTTTACAATAATATTTTTTTTATTTGTTGTTTTTTAATACAGTCAAAGCTCTATAAGAAGTACCTCTACAATACGGATTATTCCCTAAGTCGGACGTTTCTGGAAGGAACGGAATTACTTCCATGCCAATAAAGTTAAAGCTTGCTCTCTAATAGGGAGCGTTATAAGAGGGAACATTCCATATTACAGACCAATTCTGTCGGTCCCGAATTGAATAAAAGCTCTATTGTAGGAACTTTTGAGTAATTTACCTGCCAATTTACCTTTCTCTTATCGTGTCAGAGGGCACTTGCACCGGAAATTTAATTTTGGAACAAAAAATTATACTAGTGTAAACACAAGCCATGGCTCATTCAGTGTCCAACATCATGGCACAGCGAGGCATTAAACGAAAGGCTATTGAATTGCAAGCAAAGTTAGAAATTATCACAGAAATTGCCTGAAATTACAATTTGATTTGTAACTGAAAATATTTGTCCATTCTATCATATGGACTT
>JAAXYW010003697.1:0-10940 GCA_036851895.1 Orthonychiurus folsomi | reverse complement strand
AGCGAAACAGTGTATTCATCTCTGGAGATTGCCCTGCACCTTCCCGTCTTCTCTCTGAAATTATGAATTGAGTATTATAAATATTTGCAAAAATTGAACTGAAAACGCAGTGAAATAGTAATTGCGTTAAATAGATCATTCAAATATAAATTAAACACCTTTAAGGCATCTGGCGTGATATTTGCGGTACACCTGCTGAACGAATCCGTTTTCCTGAAGAAGGCGATGAGATGGATGTTGGAATTGACCAAGAGACTGCGGAAGACTGGACGATAAGCTGCCTCCTTCACCAGGACTAGTGCCTGAACTGCTGTAAAAGTAGTAAGAACAAAACTCGTAAGAAATATGATCATGCCGTTATTGTATCTGTATCTGCAACAAACCTTATGCTAGTTGTCCGAATTCTCGAACCACTTTGATTATAATCCATAATCCAGCCCACATTATGATCGCTACCACCAGAAGTTCCATTAACTGGGTAAAATCTTGACGAGCCTTGCCGCTGTCCTCGTCCTGGACGTGACTTTACAGAACCCAGATTGGTGCGCATCTTCGCACAACAATAAATGAACAGTTATATTTAAAAGAACACAAGTCTGACTCGCTATCTGAGTGAAATTCAAATGTTTACTTGATGAGAAGAACCGATTGGGGTTGAAAATGGCGTAGGAGGAACCGGAGCAAAATGAGCGCCGCTAACACCAGGAAAAGAACCATTGTTGACCAATCTGGTAGAGAGTCTTGAATTAATATTTGAAAACAGATGCTGTTCATAGTGTCTGAGTCCGTCACTGATCACTTGAGCCGTTTCTTCAGTCATTAAATTCGACCCTTCAGCACCAGCGTCCACTTCCCTTGGAAGTGTTTCCATATTCACAGCAATAGGTGAAGAATAGCTAGTTTTGCTGGGTCCAAATGATTTTTGGGTTACAATGACAAGTTTATCAATTTCGCTATCGCTCCATTCATCGTCATGATCAGATTCGTCTCCAGCCCTAAAATATTTTACAAAAATAAGTCAATGTCTGCCGTACTTTTTTTTAACTAGACACCAATAATGCGTTAATCACCCATGATATTTTGAATGTCGCTGAACTTTATGCAATGAGTCTCTGATATCTTCATCAAATTGGAAAGGTAGCTCATCGGGCAAAGGACTGCCGAACTGCCTCTCGCTAGATCCAGACTTATTTCTTCCTCTTGGGCTGCTTCGTGACCTCCAATTGGCTTCATCGGAGCCAACGGAACTTCCCTCCGCAGACCTCCCAAAGAAATCATCGCCTCTTCCTAATATTTTATTAAAAAACGATTGCAAGCTACCAGAAATGGAACAAATGTTCTGTGGAATGCCGGAATGCATACCTATTTTCTTTGGAGTAGAAGCTAAAGGTGATCGAGGTTGCACGGTGTTCTTTACAGCTACACCTTTAGGTATAAACTCGGGTACATCAGGGTTTAGAGCGTGCGTTTCTCCATTCTCAAAAAATCTCTTATGATATGCTTCCTGGTCAGCCCCTACATTTCGTAGCCCAGGGAAGATCGGAGAACTTTCATCTGATAGTAATGGCGACAAGACAGAATCTGACAAATGCCATTTTTCTGGACTAGTCGCTGGTCTGATGTACTTCAAATCGCTTTTCATTTCCACGCTTGCAGACTGTTGAATTGCCGTGAGAATCAGGGCTCTGTCTACGCAAAGGTCTTGAATTCGACGGAAAGATTCTATTACGTCAATAGATACATAGCCATCCGGATCCATTTTGCGTCTCAGGTAAACATCCTTCGCAAGGTTCTCGTCGCTGAAGTAGTACTCTCTGAAAGTTCAATGTGAATTTAAAAATTGTGAGAATATTATAAAGGAATTAAATTACTTACATCTGATGCTTAAGAACTTCAATCAAAGCCAAATCACCCGCACCCGCAGGAATAAAAAGTGTTGAAGGAGATGTTTCAGGAAGTGTTGGGGGGAACCGTACCATTGCCGGCGTAGGGTAAAACCCCTTCCGAGGATTAGCTGGTATGAAAGGCATGTAGCCACCCACGTATCCACCAGTGAAGTTGTTTCCAGGAAACTGTGGCTGCATGGCAATTCTGTCCTTCTCACCCCCACGGTTTCCTCCTCTTCCAGGACGAGTGCCTCCAGCAGCAGTAGCTGATAATTTTAGAAATAATTACGTTCTGCTTCTGGTTTGCAAAACCTGCAATTAAGATGCTAAATGTTGCTATTACCATCGCCAGTCACCTTTCCATTCTGAACTTGCACTTTGGCCGTCGTGTGAATCGACTTGGAAGTTTTATCTTCTAAGATTGTAAATGACACATCATATAATTTCTCAGTACTAAGTTTACTCAAATAAAATCAGTCGTTTGTTACCAGTTTTGACTGAGTTTGTCTGTGAAGACGATGTGTTCGCTCCTGTCGGCACCTCAGAATCTTTAACTTCTGATTTATCGAGGTCGTCACTAGATAGTCCATCTTCTCCATTGGTTTCAGAGCTACTCTGGCGACTACTCTTTGGCGATATCAAATCAGGCAGCTGATCTTCAACTATGGTATCCTCGGAGAACAGCTTCACTGATTTGTCTGCTTCTTTTGTCAATTCATCTGTAGTTTCTGTTTGATTTGAGCTCAATAATGCTATATTTTCCTTTTCGCCAGCGGTAAGAGACACTTGTACGCGAAGGTCCAAGTCAACCTTGCCAGAATCGCTCATCTTGTTCGCGCCAGTATTGGTAAGGCTTATCTTGAGTCTTATTAATGTTTACACCAGTCCAACTTAAATGATAAAACTAAAAATTAGTGGTTTAATTAATACAAAACATAATTAAAATAATCACACATTACCTTCACGGGGCGATTTCCGATAGATTGGTTACCACTTCATACTCGAAAGCTATGCTGAACTAATCTTGCGTCATTGGCAGCACCAGTATAATACTTGCAGGAATCTCAAAATTCTGACAATATTCTCCAAATCAGCAACACATGTGTAAACTCCAAACCTTGAAATCGTAAATAAAAAAATTGGTTGGTTTACAAATGTGGGAAGCATTTGTTTTACTGAGTAATATAATAATTCGAATTTCTCGACACGGTGATTCTAATCTACTACTCTACATGAGATTCTCCACTCTGCCTGCACGGATTGCTTGTTCATGACTTCATATTCTAATTTGCAAACAATGAACACCGTATTGATGTTTGTGTTTTCCACCTGAGATCGGAAGGAAGACCCACCTGCTCTTGCCAAAAAACCAGTTTGAATACCGGTTTTGAGGACATATTTATGAAGCTACGGGCAAGATCTTCATGTCTGCTGTGATCACACATCCTAGGAAGAAATATATAGTCAAGTCAATACTTGGCTGAATTCCTTAATGCTACCCGCAATCCCTATCGCTGAATTTGTTCGGATGAAATCCGGTAGTGCCAAGAACCTAGTCTCCTAGTGCAAATTTTGCTCTTAAAAAGTGAAGCCTGTGAATGCAAATCACAGAGAATTTAATATTATCACCTCCTAATAAGCTTGGCAATTTTACGTACTGATTAGTCCATTTTGGGGTTTACTCAGTTTAAAGCCAAACCACATTTGGTGTTTACTAGCGCTAAAAGCCTTATCACTTTCAGGTGCTCCTAGGATTAAACACAGTTGCAAGCCAGTATTTATTGGATTTCAGCTTGGCCTTATTTTGGTTCAACTTAATAGTTAAACGTACATTGCATGTTTTGCTAAAAATACATACCATTACCTAACTAAACCGATTTGTGGAGCAGCTAAGCGGTGTACAATAATCACCTTTCTGGTTCAACAAGGGGAAATTGTGGTGAAAACACACAACCATAGCAGTTAGTATTTCTGAATTACTACACCACGAACGCATTAATGCCGGGCTACGCAGTGATGCGGTCAATATAGATAGATATGCAGTCATCATGGGCTATCCGCAACTCGTGGTACTCATTTAGATAACATAGGCCTTGAATAACAACCCATAGAACTCTTCTGTAGTTAAATTGTGAATTATTAAAACTACATTTCAATGATAGTCACCCGAGGATGAAATGTTTACGTAAAAGCGTTGAACTACCCAACCCTGGCTACCTTATTTATAGCAACTGTTCTACGCCTTCGGCAGGACATAAGATTATGGGTTTTTCTTCGTTTTGACTTAGACGGGTAAAACCAGAAGTAAAAAAGCGACTGCACGCAGTGGATTTCCTTTCTCTCACCAGCTTTAAATTGTCTGGTGTTCCGGGTGAGCCAAAATCATGACCCATTTGAAATTCATTTTCCTAAAATTCCAACGGGTTTCAAAACAAAAAAAAGATCTCTTGTTTTCAAGTGACACAAGAATAGGAATGCGGGTTTACTGATTTATACCAGTTATTTTCAACGTTCTGAAATATTAAGTGAATTGGTGAGCCATTCGAGAGGAAAAATGTCTACTAATAAACCGTACACGTTGTCAATATATAACTTGTCCCTAGCTCGATTTGAATTTTCTTTAAAATAGCAAGAATTATGAACATCAACGGTTGCAGAGACAGAGGCTATGAAATGACAGTGTCTCCCTTTTGATATTCTGAAGACAACGAATTTCATTGGGAGAAAGGGGTCTTTAGTTTATGGGTCTTTAGTTTATAGCTTAACCTGTCCAGTTTGGATCACGGTATTATTAAGGTTTTAAATATATTTTGATCAAATAGTATTCATTATTCAACAATGTTGAAGTTTTGTTCGAAATATTCGGAAATAAAAATAAAAGTTTAGTCTATGCGGCACTTCAATTAAAATTTCTCAAAGACTAGTAAATGCAGCTAGCTAAGAGTCTCAATAGTATAGCAATTAAAAGCCTTCTTCCAGTCAACCTTGGTGCAGCCTGCAGCGGTTAACGAGGCGCGATTTGTGTAGTTCTAATCTGGAGGCGTAGTGAACTACTTTCTTGCTGATCAAATTGCGTGAACAATTGGTAGACCCGGTGTCACTAATAGTTTGCTTAAGCAATTAAAGAAATAGACGAGGTAGGCACTCATAGGGTAAAGTTGGAATAATCTAGCTATATAGCTTAGTGTAGTCAATCTGAGACTGAGACATCTTAATTTCGGCGCATACTACTGAATGCTGCTTTTCTCTACTGAATTGGAGGGTTACGGTAATGATTAACAGCAATAATTCATAATAACTGCAAACTGCAATTGCAAAATCCGCAAGCACATCGACGCCGCGAATCCTGATTTGCGCACCTGCCAAGTCAAACTCGTGTTGTAAATTAAATTTCCTAACCTCTATTCACTCTACTAGACATCTTGGCGACCCTGCGGGTCGCGTACCCGTCGCCGAAAATTATTTGTTAGTTAAAAGAAAGTATTGAAAAAAACTAAGAGTAAGTACGCCTGTGCTTAGACTCGAACCCGAGCACGCGCATTCCAATTTCCAACTTCTAAGCCACTCTGCCGTTCTTGCATTACGTTAGGAAGTACTTACTCCTCGCTCCCTTCTCTTCCTTCCCAGCTTCCCCTCCCCTTTTCCCCTTTCCTGCAAGCAAGTCCCCACCCCTCCATGCCAAGTAAGCAGATGAGGCTAGGGAACGAAGTAGGGATTCTCTACTGCGGGGATTATTGAGGTACAAGTTAACTACAGCTGCCGGTGTAAATATAACAAAGACAAAAAAACATTGCGTTCCTCCGAACTAATTCAAATTGATGAAAATTTACAGCAAATAAAAATAGCAACAACCTCACGTATTAAAAATATATTCACAAAGCAATAATAACTATAAGGTAATTAATTATAACTATAAACTCTTGCTACTTCAAGGCGAACTTTGTGCGTGGCCCAAAAGCAAAACCTAAGAAGTGTTTCAAAAAACAAACCAATTGTGACTGAAATGCGTGATGCAATGATTTTTTTCAAAAAAGTTGGCGCATTGGCATCCAGCCCAAAGTGCGGTTCTTATTTGATTTGATTTTAATTCAAATCACCGGGCAGCAGCCAATAAACGGTAGGTAAACCCTTTATTATATTACATTATATAGCATATTCATTGTTTTTGGGTGGGACATACCCCTGGCAGGCAATAATAATCAATATTTTGTAAACAATCCCTGTGAAGATTTAGTTTTCAAGGAACCTTGATGCTAGATACTTCAAAACAAAATGGGTTCGTTGACAAAAATGAGAATATTTAAAATAAATATTTCACATTGCCATGCCTCCAAGTATAACGCTAACATGTTGACAAACATCCAATCCCGTTGATGCAAATGCAGAATGCAATGCAAAAATTATATTTATCTAATCGTGTTACACAACACCACAACCAAACTCACCGAACATGTACTTCGTCCGCGTCCCGAACATTACTAATGCTACTAGGTAATTGCAGTTAATTTCAACTAATTTGTTGGCCTATATTTCACTTCATATGTGGATTTAGATGTGAGGTAACAAAACCACATGCATAACATGCATTAAGCATGTTCTATTATATAGCAAGTGAACGCAGATCCTCGGACCCATCTGCACTTTTAATACTATGACGGTAATAGTCAATTAATTGGGACTCGTCGTCAGTCTGAGATGAAGCATATGTACGCATGTACTAGCACATCCCAAGTAAAGTTAACCATTAGCCATGCCATAATAATCATCCTCACTCCGAAGCCAGCATGGACCCTTCTTCACCCTAACCAAATATTAATTCCTGCAAATAGGTAATGGTTGCGGTCAGGCCAGGCCGATCCAACTACCTGGCAGGCAATGGCAGTGCCAGCTATTGCAGTACACAGTACTTATTTAATAGTAGAATTCCACGTGGGCCTTTAAATTGGGATCCAAATTACACATTAATTAGTTATATCATCTCCCTTGCCTGCACATGTATGTAATGTACAGATGCCTGGATCCATCCCTACCCTACACATACATCCATGTGCTCATCCGGCACCATCCTGAATCCGGCATCAGATTTCCATTGCCAAGGTCCCTAGTCTACCTTGCCCTTGGAAAAGGTGACCAGATGAAGACTAGCCCTCAACTTCCTCATGACTATTAGTATCCTAATTACTAAAAATAAATGAAATGACCGGACTTACCTGTGGGTTCCCCTTGCCTTGCCGTGTGTGCTGGATGAAGTGGTTGTTTTGTGGCGTAGAAAGAGAGACGAAGGAATGGGAATGGTGCAGGAAATAAGGCCAGACTCCATCCCAGCCATCCTGCCTTTCCTCTCGTCTACATTACATCCAAGGCAGCAGATGGCAATTTTTATTCGCCGGAGACACAGGCAGCCAGGCACCAAAATCCTACGTCGCAATTTATTCTCCCTGCCCCGTTCCCTGTCCCCTTCACCACGTGCTATCTTTTCGAATTTTTGCCACTGCTACACAACGACGCGATCAAAACGAACCCCACGGTCCCCTCGCCCTCGTGTTTACATTCATCCAAGTTACCCTACTTAACATTATAGCAAACTCACGTGGAAAAGCAACGCGTCTTTTTCTTCCCTGCTTTCTTGACTAGCAACCACGGACGCCACACGCTTTCGTCGGACTCAGATTCTTAAAGTTTGACGGACTAATTAAGGTAGGACGAACGAAGACCCGGTGGAGGTTGGATCTCAAACTGTGGGGACGACGACAGTGATTACTAAGATGGAAGGTCAAGATCAAAATGGGGGTAAGCCTAATCATTGTCATTCCCATACCATACTCACAAGCTTAAAATTTCTCAGCCAGTCAAGTCTCATGGTTGAGCTAAAAGTGAAAAAGAGGGGGTTTACAATTTATTTTGTATGTCATTTTGATTTCAAGAGAGAAATCTGACTTTAATGGACAAGTATGCAACTCCCAAAGAATACTTCAAGGCTATGAATATCCAGCCCATTCCATTGCCGAAAATGAATTGCATAAAGTATGATATCCCTGGAGGCAGTAAGATTTCCGTTATACTCAACAGTGGGAAACATTTTACGGGGACATTACTCGTTAATCCATCAGCGACAGCAAACCAAGATGGAGTGTCTTTGATAAGAGCAACGGAAATGACGACTGGTGATTTCTACAGGGACGTGTTGGCTTTTTACAGTAATGAGATCAAATATGGTAAGTAGTTGTCCGCCTGTATAGTTTAACTTGCAAATTAGACCGATGTGTTATAATAATTATTATAACACATTATTGATAACTGGAATGGTATCTTGCAGTTTCCATCCTTCAAAGATACAAACACGATATTCCGAAGTTTGAGACTTGTATGCCAACGTTTGTTGTCTCGAATGCAGCACAAATGGACAGCTTGGTAAGATGAGTAACATGTAGTTGGTTAGTTTTATTCATATTCCCATTTACGTATTATTTGCTTTAGGTGGACGCTCTGAAGGGAGTGGATGAAGTCGCCATGTCTTTCCATGGGCGGGGCTCTGGACGATATGGAAATGTGACTTGGATTGCATTGTGTATCAAGGAAAATTTTATTCCTATCGATGTAGTTGCTTTGGATAGTCTGGAAACAAAGCATCAGGCTTGGGTGGCGTTGAAGAAAACCTTGTTTGAGAATGAAAATATTATTAAGATCGTTCATGATGCACGTCCAATTTCCGATTTTTTGTACAACAAATCCGGCCAAGCTATTGCCATCAATAATATTTTTGATACACAGGTAATTCATCATTATTTGATAGCTCATTCGGGCGCTGGTGCACTTGAGAAATCTATAGCACGTTTCAACTATTTTTTGTAACCAGTGCCTAATTTAATCCGTTAGCCTGTAAAGTATATTCAGCGAAGTTAATTTATTTAAATTTCATATTTGCATTTGTAAGTCTACTTTTCCTTCTAAAGTAATCTTTCTTGCATTTAAAAATACCACATGAACTTTTATTTGCATTATTACTTATTACAGCAAATGACTGTTATCTTAAACATTTTTTGAGACCTACACAACACGCATATGGAAAAAGATTTACAAGCACGAGCGGGAGACGCGCACATCTAATGCATATTTTCTCTTACATTTTGTTTTAGATTTGTGATTTAATCGTGAAGCACAATGCCATAGAAGCTGGTGAATTCGAGTTTAAAGGCAAGAAGCCAGCCAAAGTTCGCTTGACGTTTCAAAAGTTGGATCAAATTCTTCACCAATTTATCCCGGAATGTGTCCTTGAGAGAGAAATAGCCTTAATGATGCGCTACCATGCAAAAATTTTTCGAAAGGCTAGCGAAATGCAAGAACGACCTCTTGCTTATTACGCCAAAAAATATATGGCGTTGACAGTAAAATACCTTCCCCAACTGAAGAAAGAATTAACCAAAAGACTATTACAACGCCAGATCGAGATTTGCGACGCTTATACCACAATGGGTGTTATTGCCAATATGGCTGAAGCGTTCTATAATATCGTAAGCACTTACTGTAGTAGGCATTTCTTAGAGGTTTTTTTATTTCTGAATCCTTAGTATAAGAAGTTCGTTAATATATAGATAGATCCGTACAAGAGCAAGAACCACGGCTTTTCTACAATAAATTAATTTGCTAATTTGACGGTTTGTATAATGATGCCTAATTTTCATAATAATATTTTATTTACAGAGAGATTCTAACTATGTTCCGGATCAGATCCTCAAATTGATAGGAGCTCCGCTTCCCCCGATCTCAGTCAATACGGAAGTTGTGGACTTAGAAAGCGATAAATACAACTTGAACCACTTGTCGGGGTTATCCTCAGTCAGTATCAGCAGCAGCACCACTGACGACGAGGGTTCTACTACTGAAGACTAGTGTGCTAGTAGGTGGACCAATAAAACCAAGAAATTCAATACTGTGTAGTCAGAAGACAAAATAAGTTTAAGTTAATAGGTACTCCAATACGAAAACGGAGTGGTGTCCACTTTTCTCAACGTTTTATTAAAATTATTTTGAAATTAAGTCAGTATATTGGATGCTGTATATTTATTGCATGTGATAAGAAATACTAATTAAAAATAATACGAAAGACTCCAATATTGTCGGTAGCCAGTATAGTATTGTTCAAATTTGTTTCTGTCCAGCACTTTTCACAAGAATTTGCTAAATAAATTCTGTGCGTATTTTGAGCTTATGATTGAACTTTGTGTGAGCACATACAATTTTAATCCAATATAATAACACGCCAAAGGACTATTTATTGATTTGCCAAACCAACGTGATCTGCTTAGTAATACGATTTGTACTGACTGTCGATTTGAAAGACAGTGAACGGCATAACAGTCTTCGCTGGAATGCAAAACAAGGAAACGTCAGAAAGCAGGTTTTGAACATTTCGGTTAAATTTTTTAGCAATATACTAATTTTATTGCCTGCTCAGGCACAACCCACGGAATTCCTATTACACTATCCTTGATCGAGTAAAGTCCACTCAAACTACACAAAGTAGAACCGATGAACCGAACTATCAAACTTTCCAAATGACACCTACCAGTTCGCGATTATGATCTTGGAGGAAATGAAGTAGTTGAAGAAGGTTCTCTGCTTGCTTGTCTCTAATTTGTTGTCTGCATTTTTCAGTTTTTATTTTATGTACACCGTTTTCGTACTAGTAAACTCCTTGACGCATTTTGCACTTCTGCATCTATTGCGTATAAAAGGTATGTATAATAGCTGTCCGAGTGTTGGTGCACATTGCTAATTAGTTGATTGAGCAATTTAATTCTTAGAACTGTTGAATTTTAATCATCTTAATTTAATCATTGATTTATTCTACAAAGCCAAACTACTTTATATTTGTTCATTTGCTTTTAGTTGCATCTCACAAGGGAACCTCACTTGATGCGCACAACGTTCAGAGGTATCATATTTTTTTGAGATACTCCACTATCCCCTGACCAAGAATCAGCAAACAAACTTCTGTTAAAATCTCCTGGGTTTAGCTACCAAATTTTTGAAAAAAATTTTGAAAAAGTTTTT
>JAAXYW010003696.1:0-10945 GCA_036851895.1 Orthonychiurus folsomi | reverse complement strand
TCCATGCATGCATAATATCCAAGGGATGGATATTGCATAGTGGAAGGGTTATTTTCCTTAGCTGCCTGGATAAGGAGTGAGGTCGGTGTCTGATGCAATTTGAGAAGGAGCCTCTTCAACTCATCCGATGAAAGCTTCGGCTACAGATCCTTAGTTAGTGATTCATATTGGGTTACTCCCCCCTCTCCACTTCCAGCCTCAAGATGAGAACAGAGGAAAGCGTTGCGGGATGCCAAACGAAATTAATGATGAGATGATTGCTGTTTTCAACCATCAATCCAGTCACCGATGGAGCCCAAAAGACTTGCGTCTTATCTCCACTTGAAAGAAGTGGTTGAGGGGGTTTAAGTATGCATATTTGAAACCGAGGTGGATAATTTTTATGGGAATTTTTGTCGATTTTGAAATTTGAAATTTAAAATTTATTATTTTCACGCCGTAAAATAATTTTAAATTATTGAATTAATATGAGGCAAGATATATTAGGTTAATACAAAGTCCAGACCGATTTTCCTCAAAGTCTTTACCCTCTCGGCTCAACTACCTCCGGAATTTGTTTACCCCCGGAAGGATCAATAGAAGAATGACGTGCTATCATCGTTAGAGCTCCAGTGATTTTGTGATGCTTAAGGTTAAGAATCCTTAAAAGAATGTACCTCCTTCCCCTCAAATCTGGCTCTCCTCACCGCTGTGGTGGTGTAGTAGAAGATAATATTTATATTCGAACGCCGTACGCGTCGACCGCGCCGAACCAGAACTGGAAATTAAGGTCGCGGGAAACTTCCTCCAGCAGAGCATGTTATTAAATTATGGAAATGTTCAATCGTTGCAAATTTTTCATCGATTTTCAATTTAACTTGACTATGGCCTGTGTTTTCACTGCATTCCACCACAACCCCGATCCACCCCGTACGTAGTATGCGAGTGGCAGGATTTTCATACATTCAATTTCATATCCCGTCCCATTCGCAGGTTGAACACACACAATAAAAAAAACGCAGGCAGGGATTGAACAGACAGGTTCGTATTAAAATTGGATTTCCGGAAGACCTTCGACCCACAATCTTTCTGGATAATACTTCTTGGTCGACTGACGTTCTTTATCCCTCTCAATTCGCTCCCACAAATTCATTTCGTACCAGTAACCGCGGTGGTTAAAGGAAAGTAATTTTTATAATGAAATGACTTCCATTTTCCTTTTCTTTTGAGGGGGACAACTAATTTAGTGATTTATCAGGAAAGGAAAACCTTGTTTTTTCTTAAGTACAGGAGAAAAGCGATGATGAAGTTGGTCTCCTAAAAAAAGAAAACAATCTTGGGTCGATAATTTCTGTTCTGTGTGTACTGTTGGTATATACGTCGCGTCGTCGGTTGACTTTTTCTTATTCTTAAGAAAACGGAAAAATCTTCGTCTGAACATTGCATTGAAATGCATACAACTGCCATCCCACTCACCTAACAAAATTCGACTCCACATTTGAACGCCCCGTCGAATCTATGCATTTCCATTGACAGGGATTGACTTCTGCTATTATTTCTAGTAATGACCGCCCAGGTTGGTAATTTAAATCCCAGATATTTGATCAGTCTTACGCAATATGCGTTGTACGTAACGTACTCAAAATTTTTTGTCCCTATGCAATGCAAATGTCAAATGCGTCCTATGCTAATATGTTCGACAAATATATCATGTCACCCGTACCAGTACGTACTGTACGTCGCGACACATCAAATTGATGCAGATTTATTCCGACGAGGCAAATCCACTGCTGGGCGGGCTCCCTGCTCCTTCACCCTTAACTCCGGCCGGCAAGAGAAATTCAATATCAGACTTTCACATTGGGAAATACGTACATTGTATACGAGGAGAAGGGATTCCAATTCCAGTGCAGTATTTGTTTGCGTGGGAAGCCGTGCCGGGCGGCCGTTGTAGGGAAGGAAGGGCCATGAACTTGGGTTGCAAGGGGAAATGCATTTGGAGCGGTGGATCGAAAGTGGGCTTGTCGACTTGACTTTGGGATGGATGCGGGGATATTATTTATCCTTGGCTCCCGATCCTTGTCAGCCTCCAGGAGGATCCGATGTGGGCATAAAGGAGGATGGATGATGATCAAAGGGGAATTTATAATGTGAAATACATAATGCAACATGGTTTTTTAAGTCAAATTCAATTTATGATTGTGGGGTCAGTGGAATGACTTCGACGTCGGTAAATAATTTAGAATTTTATTTTTAAAACTTTATTAAACCGAAGTTTTTCTCTAATTCAAATATGAAAAGTAAAAATTAGAATACATTTAAATGTATCCTAACATAATATGTATAATATGAATGTACTAATGTACTAATACTAATACTAATGAACATTTAGTTGATCCTCGAAAAAAGACATTCAAAAAATCCATTTCCCGATTCAAATCCATTTCAAATCACTTGAACTCACCTTTTCTCCGACTAAATTCACCGACTAAATTCAAAATTAAACCATACGCACTCACAAACAACCTACATTTTCAATTTCCAGAAAATCTCCAGTTTTTCAGGATTTACACAACGTTCTAAATTTCAAAACCTAAATATTATACAACTGTACAGAACCCCATGTCCAGTTTGTTGTATTTTTACATTTTAAACGACGTGCTAGGGTCAAAGGGATCCTCCCAGTCAAACCCATTCCCCTCAATACATAATTAGCCGTATCCTCATTCGCACCATTTTGCACGCAATAAAGTTCTCACAATCCCAACAAATTAGTCTTATTTTCAACTCGTATCAAATATCAAACACTTCACTTCCCCTCCTGGAAGTTCCCACTCCATTTATTTCATCCCTGGTCTGACACTAACTACTATGTACTCTTCCTCGCGGTTTCCGAGAGTTGCATATTTCCGTGTCTCTTGTGGAAGGACTGAGCTGAGCAAACTGGTTCACAATACAAACCATAGTTTAACCAGACCACAAACCCGCTTCATTTCATGTACTTACGTACGGGAGGAACTGACACCTGCAGAAGCTGGCCTATAACTCGTTATTTGTTTGCAACCTCTCATTACCAGGTACTTAGCTAATCTCTGGCTTTGGTCAATAAAAAACTTGCATTAAAGTGCCATTCGCATTGTCTGTACCAACATTTTAATGACATCCAAATCCAATGTTTTAACAAATATTTTTAAGACTAACTCGACCGTGCCATTTCAGCTGTTAAATTGTTAGTGTAATTGAATCTAATTTAAGAATATGAATTGGTGTGAATTTGTAGAATAAATAAAAAATTGATGTACATGCTAAATGCTTAAAATTAGATTTCAAAATCTTTACAAATTGTCACTTTCAAATGCAGCTCTTTGATTTGAGCCTCCAAGCATGCAAGGACCTGATAAATGATCTGGAGGGGAGAGGAAGACAAAAATAAAAAATCGGTCGTGTTGAAACTGTGATTTTCCCCCACTGGAATTTCTTCACCACAAAATTTATTCCATCCCCTTCTCTGACTGTATGTAATCTCTCACATTCATTCCATCTCGGCTGTGCATATCGATACACACATACTTGAATCGAAACTCGGGAGTACATCAAGAAATGATATATTATCACCACACATGCCCCCTTGTTAATTTTTTTTCATCGGAAAATTTTAATCTACCGTAGAATTACACAACACACATAACGTATCATTTAACTCACCTTTGTGGTGGTGTGGTGGTGGTAAGGAAAAGCAAATGTACAGAAACCCCGTCGTCGAAAATTGAACAGAGTTTGAGCATTTGTGGATGCTGGCTGCTCTGGTCTCATGCCCATATGCTATTTCACTCTTTGGATTACAAGCCTGAGTAAGCACATTGACTTCAAACTGTGTTTGCTATTCTTTCAAACATTATACTTACTCCCACCCTCCTTCCATGCCACACACACGTCTATTTCCAATGACGCAAAGTCCACTTTCCCTGGAGTCCAGATATCATTTTCACTTGCTTTCGGGAAATGGCGCTTACTATTAGTTCTTTTTGGATGTGTAAACTAATTAAATTATTTTTTAAATTTCAATATAAATTCTCATTGCAAAAAATGCTTTTGAACACCATTGTAAATATTTCAAAAGAATAGATTAATAACTGTACATTTATAGTTTGAACTGTCGTCGTTGTGTTCTCGTTTCTGCAAGTTTACCCCTGTCTTCAATTCTCGTGTATCAAGTTAGTGTGTATGTTTAGTTGCTCATATTTTGCTTATGCTTTCTTTGGCTTAAATTGGCTAACCCGTGCACAGCATCTTTTGGTAATACTTTATTCGTATTGAATAGCCTGAAAATACTCACATCAGTTTGAATAATCTGTTCTGCGAAATTCAGCAGAACAGATTCGACAGCATCGGCATTGAGCTTTTAAATGTTTGCTTCTAAAAACAACTATAATACCCGTACCTTTTATAGCATCCTGACATATTCAAAGGAGGGATGCATCTATCGAGTATTCCCTGATGATGATGTTTACACTTAACAACAGAAAAACCTCAGCAGAAAATGAAAATGATTGTCGACCACAATGCAATTTCTTCCACCTAAAAGAGCCATTTTCTACAAGATTTAATGCTAACATTTTACGTATGAAAGAAGAGGAAATTGACTTGCCAAACGGAGCTGTACTTGATGGCCTGTCTGTTTGAAAATTACACCATCACGTATGGATCATCAAGTGTGAAGAATTCGCAAAACCATCATTTGAAATGAAACCAGTTGTGCAATTTAGAATAATTATTATCAAAACAAACCCCATGCACCTCCTTAACCCACGCAGGCCCCGGCCTCAAGTCCTCTCCCTCCGTCACATTAAATTCAATTTGGAGTTGGCTAATATTTATTTTATTTTCTCTTTCCTTTTCAATATCCTTACTTTTTGGTGGGTTTTCAAAGTCTGGATGAAGTTATTTTTCTTTCCGAACAATTTTCCATTCCTCTTCCTTTCACTCCCTGTCCCTGCCTACCCAGTTAGTCAAACCAAAATAAATAAACCACATACGTTCACATCCATACTTCCTCCACAATCCCATCCCCGCCTTCAAAACTTTCCAAACTCTCAGTCAAAGTGGATTTTAGCAATTGCATGCACTCCTTTTCCCATACCCATAACCCGCCATTGAAAAGAACAATTCTCGGATAACTAAAAATTTCAACACTGAGACAAAGCATCTAATACATACGCCAACCACCCCACTTCAAACCAGGCTGGACTCACACTTGAAATGCCGAAAAAATGAATCGACTTGTACTTTACGTACGTCCTTGCAGATCCCAATGAAAGGAGGGAACAAAAAAGTGACTTTTTTTACAGATACTTACTGACTCAATCCACTGCACCATGCAATTCAATGCGATTCAACGACTTTTGTTAACTTAAGAGGAGTCGGTCCGTCGCTCCGTGTACAGTACAGACTAGACGAAGGAAAAAGTTGCCGTACATACATACGTACGCGTAGCAAAAAGTGGACCTATCAGCATTCTATTCCCCCCTTCAGTCCTAGCCTGGCTTGGCTAACTCTGAAAAGAACAATCTGGACCCATTGGATTTAATGATATTACCTCCGGATTCTTCCTCCGTTCTCATCCTCCTCCATTAGAAATCTTCGAGCCCCTCCCGCCCACTCGACGAATATCCTCCTCAACTTCGACTAGTTTTCTTCATTTTCGATATTATCTTCTTTTTCTCCGTTCTCCGGTATCAAGTATCTTTCACTTCACCAGCAGCAAGCACAATACAATACAATACATACAATTACAATCCTCCACAATCTGCACCATCTGTCCTGCCGAGTTTTAGCCAATCAAAGTCATCGTATTTCACCCAACTAAGTATTTCTGAGAAGAGCGGACGGGGGATGATGGTCTCCTTTCTTTGGAGTACTACGACTACGTACGTACGTAAAAATACGAAAATCATCTTCGTACGTACGTACGTACGTATCATTCATGGACTATGGCCGAAGGGCTCCCGCTCCAAGTCTTCCATAAATATTGATGGGTCGTAAAACTCCGGGCTCCTTCAAAATAAAATGGAGTTTAGCCACCCATTTGCAAGTGTTTATTCTGATTCCCCAAAGTCCATTGTTTTAAAATGTCTTTCCCATCCGCGTCAAATT
The DNA here is from genome assembly GCA_036851895.1 of Orthonychiurus folsomi. Taxonomy (NCBI): domain Eukaryota; kingdom Metazoa; phylum Arthropoda; class Collembola; order Poduromorpha; family Onychiuridae; genus Orthonychiurus; species Orthonychiurus folsomi. The sequence continues at coordinate 4,813 of JAAXYW010003696.1, read as the reverse complement.
CAAATCCAATGAAATGGACCTGCAGGGCACGTGAGTATTGGAAGATCCGGATTTTATTTTCCATAGTAAATACAAGGGCTAATCCGGATAAGCCTCAGCTGCTGGACGGATATTGCATTGCGTGCCGGCATTTCTTCAAATGCGAATGGCAGGTATGCCATGCCTTGCATGAAACGTCTAATACGACGACTGCGAATGGCATGTGCTGCACTTTATTTCTCCAAAGAAAAATCCCAGCTGAATATTTTGGATAAGGAGTCAGTCGACTTGTCGGGTGAATTCCAGGCAGGAAATAAATGGGGAGGACAAATGCCGGGTCGTCCGTACTTTACTTGCATTGCATATCCATAATTTTTCACATGCTAATTTAATGGCTAGGGTTTAATTTGAAATGATTTGCTGGTAGACCCGGCCTTAGCAATATGGGATGCAATTATGCATACGACATGGCCATGGCATTGGGATCCATGCAGTGACGGTGCCGCTGCGATCGAGGCGGGTGGAAACGGAGTAGTAATTTGAATATTAAATGAGGAGGGGAGTTATTGTGTGAAAATGAATTTACGTGTTGATTTGCATGTAAGTAGTATGTAATATTTTATGTCCCTGGCTTTGGCTTCCAGAAGCAAACCCTGACTGTGATGTATGTGATGAGGGTGGAGTGCGTACAAGCTGTCTGAAATACCCTGCATTTTACAACCCACCTGACGGTCTGTGGAAGGTACAATAAATCACGTTTATGAAACTTATTTTCAAGGGAACGGGTTTTCCTCTTCCTTCCAGCTCAGTCTGAACAGGTGAAGGCCATCAATTTAACCCATTAAATTGGCGAGGTCCCTTCCGAGGCGCTCGGCCAATCCAAACTACTACTACTTCACAGGCATTTTGCAAGGTGTGGGCAGGCAGTGAGAGGATACGGAAAGGAAGACAAATGCAAGATTCTTAATCTCGACATCATTTTCAGTGGTGACATTCATGACTCTGAAGCTAGACCACCTTGACTTAATTTAATTTTTCTGTATGTTTTTAATTATAATTATCCGGCATTGGGATTAAGCTAATTCAAACCTAAATTTCAATTAGTTTTAAACTATTATTTCAACGCCTACTTATATTAAACAAAGCTGCTACACTTGTTTTCTCCGCTCAAGCTACACAAAAGAATCAAAAGATGTCCATCCCATTTGCAGAACCAGGTTCGGCAAATGTTCGGGTTCTGCAAAAGTTCCATCCCATTTGCAGTTTCAGCAACCGATGACTCGCATTTGCTAATTCAACGTCATTTAATTCTATTGATAAACTTAATCTATTCAAAATTTTTAAAAGTTTGCCAATTTTCTTTTGTCGAACAAATTCAAAATCCCCGTTTTGCACTGATGACTCACAGTTTTTAAATCGACGCCATTTAATTTGTTTGTAAAACAAGCCTTGTTCTAAAGCTTCACTAGATCGATAAACATTTCTCCCATTTAAAATGCAAACTCACAATTCAAAATATGGATTACAAATCTGGTCATGGGATTGTTAGTAGCTGTCAGATGGAATTGAGGATTTTCACTTTGAAAGCGAAGAAAGGGCACGCGGGAGAGTGATAATCCCATGGGTCCGTCCTCCCTTGTTTTCCACCTTCCTTTTCATCCAATGTTTTCCTGGATATCGTGAATGGAAGGATAGAAACGGTGGACCAGCCGAACCATGTACCAATGCACATTGCATTACATTGCGAGTTTCAGTAAAACGGGAAGGAGTTGGAGAAAGAAGGGGGGAAAGGAACCCGTAATGTCCTGTGGGAAGGTTTTGGCAGTATATTATCAAGGGTGAAGGAAAGAAGTGAGATCCTTAATTGGGTTGGGCCCATTGCCCAGATGGGGTATAAAATATAAATAATGTTCACAATTGGCCAACACTTCCGGGAGACATTTCCTCGATGTATTGTTCCCCTTTGGTTATCCTTTCGACGAAACAGTTTCCTAGCCCAACATTTAACAAATCATTTCATTCTCCATCCGATTTTAACCCCCCTCGATGTAAACTTGACGGATTTTTAATTTTAGAAGCATGTTTTGTCAAGTTACTGTATAACAAATCGCATAGTGAATACAAATTATTTAATGCAACTAATGATTTACAAATGTTTCAGTGCCATAATTTTGTTTAACTTGAATAAATATTCATATAATAATAGTATTTAGATTTCAGTTCCCTGTCCAGTAGGCTACAATCAATAGTCACTGCAATTTGGAAAAGAATCAGAATACCGTTTATTCAATAAAATATATTTGTACGAATACCACTATCAGATCCACAATTCTATCAGATCCAAAAGAAAGCTGCCAACAGGGTCCGGTCAGAGCAGTTGGGCATCGGTCATTGGAAATTTCCTTTCCCCACCATTCCTTCCGCGTCCGCAGTTCAATTTAAGAATCCTCAAGAGGATAAAATAATGTCGTCGATCCTAAGCAAATATCCAAAGCTTAGACATCCCGGAAATCCAAGCACAACGTTAACGTAGAACCTGTACAGTATTTCAGTCTGCTTGATCAAATAGAGGTTAACCAAATTGAACTTCATGGAATTACATAGTGCGTAACGTACATCCCATTCCAGTGCAGTTAGCGTTATTGTGTTCGTATGTACCACGCGACTATGTTATGACTCATTCGTCGTCGTCGTAGTGTTTTTTGCTTTTTATATTTCCCTTATCCGAAGCGGGGCGGGGACTTTGAATTTATAATGGGGAAAGCTTTTCTCCAGCACGACGCGGCGCGGCGGCCGGAATTCAAGTGCAGTTGAAGCTGTGGGAGAAATGCATTCCATCTCATCCATTATTACGGATTCGCCCTTTGGATCCCGCCAGGCGGGTAAAATCTCATTATCGCGTATTATGATTGTTGTGCTTAGTCTAGCCTAGCCGAGGATCCCTCCCACAAAAAGTCCATTACTTTACTTGTCTGCGGTCGAGGGGGAACACGGGTTGCTGCATGTCTCCCGCCTCAAAAGGCCATATTATATTCAATCCTTATTTAATAAAAGATGATTCGTCCGGAAGATAAGGGTGGAGAGGTCTCGTGGCGACGAGAAAGCGAAACGAACTTTTGGGCTCATCTTCACACATTAGCATAAATAATTTAGGGGACCAGTCCACAGGGTGACATTGGATTGGGAAGGAAAATCCCGCATCCACCCTTAACCGTATCCACATCTGCGTGCAGTGTAGTGTAGTACTAATGCGAAACCGTACTTTGTGTAGTTAATCTAATATTACTACACGAATGAGGAAAATTATTCCAAACTTGTGTACTGAGGGGAGGGGGGCTCGGGGCAGGAGATTCAATTCCAGCCAGGGGAAGGGTTAATGGATTAATCTAATCTGAATCTGGATTCCTGTAAGCGACACTGACACTTCCAGGCATTTTCTGTGTGGCATGGGTGCAGCATCCCAGATGAGACGACGACGACGAGACGGAACATTCAAAGAAAAGCGCCGTCCTTTTGTGCCTTACGTAATTTTCATCACAGGCAATTCCCATTCAAACCCAATAATCGTCGAAAGTAATTTACTTCGTGTTAAATTGGATTTGAACCTCCTCACTTTTTGTGTTCCTTTATTCGTGTGTTCTGGATGAAGTATATGACAATCCAAATTATGCTTTAGTGTAACGCCATTTCAAAATTCGACATTATAGTGTCGATATAAAAATTTGCTGAAGTTTACTTTGAATGTGGTCATTGGACAAAAAGTCCCAACTTGTGCGCTATTTGCATTATATTGGCAATATTGGACCCAAAATCCAAATTTTGAGTCACATGGAGAAAACGATTGACAATCGACGAGGGGTACATGGTCGTACATTACTTCTGGGGCCAGAAAATCCATCCATTGTATTTTTCCTTATTTATTTTGACAGAGGTGTCAAGAACAGGCCCCGACGCCCCATGCCTCACGCCCCTTAACCGTTTATAAACATTTTCCCTGTACTGGACTGGACTCCCATGGGGTCGCACCTGGCGAGAATGAAATTTGGGGAGTTCACAGGTTCACACAAGGCAAGGCAGGGCAAGGGCTCCCCAATAATGAATGGAGAAATTCCTCATCTTTGCCCATCCAAAAGATGCATGCACGACGGATAAAAAATCCCTTCTGCATTCCATATCCCACAACCACCCATCCCATCCTTTTTAGAGAAATGATTTGTGGGTCTGACCCCAAGAGAAAACGTTTAAGGAGAAGCTGAGCTGGGATTTACTCCCTTAAAATTATTACAAGTTAAAAAACTTGACAATGCATTATGTATGTACATAATGTCCCTTGGCCTGTCCTGGCCTTTAGCAATATCAACATTTTCTTACGCAATCGAAATTCTATTTTTTTCTAAGCATGCCAGCCGGACTAACAAAGGCCAGGCTTGGCCATGCAATGGCCCTGGAATGAAGGATGAGGGAATCTCCTTCGGATCCGCTCCCGGGTACTTATTTCTATTTATGTGATAGGGGGGGCGCATAATATATGGCGTGTGTGTACTGTTCTGTGTACTTTTCTTGGGGTATTACCATGGGCTGCAATAAGTAAGATAGATGGACTGGGATTAGTGGAGCCAGCATCGCCACAGCTTGTTATGAAAGGAACCAAGGGATTCACTTGGACTGGAAGGAACACCCGAGCCAAAACCAGTGCGAATACGTAGTACAAGTGCGTGTGGGTCCTCAAAACCAACCAAAGCTGTTTCCCCAAAGCATTTTGCCTTGTGGTTTTCCCTCTTTCTCCACATAACATACATGCAGCAAACCAGGCCCGGCTAAAGGATCCCTGTGA